>JAIFTH010000883.1:0-14329 GCA_019968535.1 Fragariocoptes setiger | reverse complement strand
AATTTTGTGTGTTTTGTGAAAAAATTGTATTTCTTGTGAAATTCCGCAGCCTAGTAATAACACACAATCACTTTGTCACATGTTCTAATCAACAGCAACAACAAATAAACACGTAATTATCGACAGAATGAGATAATATTCGATCGATTGCTTTGACAAAGTTTAAGTTCGACAATCGTTTGACCAAAAACAGATATAAGTATCTACGTAGAATAGTGTCGTGAGTGTCTGTAATTGTTGTCCGTCCGATCACACGAATAAACATAAACACAGACACGTTCGCGTACACGACCACCACCTGAGTGACACGTACGCCTTGTAACTGTACACTTGCATGTGCACTTGTTACACAGAGATCAGTAAGGACAGCAATCACGTGTGTGTGTGTGCAAGTGCGCGCGCTGTGTGCAGCCCAAGGCTACACAAGTCGCTTCGATTCAATTCAATCCAATTCAATTCTACTCAAGTTTGATCGTTCGTAGCCGTGAGTTCCTTTTCCCTGCGTTGAAAGTGCGTGGGCCGCCCACGCGCCTCACTCGATCGACTGCTAGCTCTATCTACTCGTGTACTCTCTCACTGTCGCGTTGGTTACGCGTGTAGCTCGCTCACTCATTGCTCGCGATGATTAGTTTGGCCACTTTTTGGCTTTTGCTTCGTTTTGGCTTTGTGTTTCAAATCTCTCACCATTTCGTTGGCATTCGATTTGTTGCTGTAAGTACTTGGTGTTGGACGATTGAGCAGAGCATAAATGATCGACTGGCTGACTATAGTCGTCAACTGAGCTCATGTGGTGTGGTAACGAGTCCATTCGACGAGTTAGCTGGCCAGTAGCCTATGACATTAGCGAGTGCAATGGCAGTGGCAGTGGCAATGGCAATGGCAATGGTAGCAACAGTGACCAACAACAGTGAGCAGTTTAAACAAGCGAAAAACTTGAAATCACGGCCACACAACAATTCACAAATTGAATGATTTGTACGTTGCAAGTTACATCAGATGTTGAGGTCGAATTGAAATCGATTGCTTGCACACTTGCAGTTCCTGTGTCGCTCTTGCTTGGCTGTGCTTTTGCTGACTGTACAGTTGTGTAGTTTTGACTGTTCACGTTGTGTACCAATGGTCAAAATGAACTTTGTTTGTTGGCCAAACATCTCAGAAACTTGTGCCAAAGCAAGCTCTGAGCATTGTGAAGGACATTAGAAAAAGAAGACGAAGATGATGAAGCAGGTGAGCACCAACTATTTTTTTATTAGCTCCATATGTCTCTAGTGGTCTTAAAAGAACACACGGCCACGATATGATGCTGTCATTGATAATTGAAACACTCACTGTAGAAAAGAGAGAATGGTGCTAGAGTTTATTTGTTCAAGTGCGTGCGTGCGTGCGTACGTGTGTGCGTTCTCAATTGATACACTAGTAATTGGCTAAACAAGTGTCAGAGTTGTCAATAAAAACCTATTAAGTTTGCGTTCATGCACAGGCAGCAATCGGTGTCGGCATCACTACGTCATTCTCCAATTATCGGTCATCATCGGTCACGTGATTGCTGGTTGCTTGATCACTCTCTCGTTCGTTTTGTTACGTTTTGTTTCGTCTCGTTTCAGTTCGCTGATGACCTGAACTTGTGCAAATTCCAAATAAACTTGATACGAAGACTCTTGATTCTTATTCCGATTGCGATCACACGTTTGCTCTCTCATCATTGCTGATCACATCGCAACGCTGAGAGCACAGTAATCATCTTTTGTATGAGAACCATTAATAAAGAGAGAGCAAAATGAGAACAAAACGAAAGTAAGATTGGAGACGTCAGTGTTGAACTTACAACAACAAACCGATCAATAGTACAGCTTGTTATTTTTTTCCAATTGCAGCTAGATATTTTCTTGCTAGCTCGCTCTATCGTTTGCTCCTCGTTGAACATTGATGTCGACCACCTGTGAGGCAGCGTTGTGTGTGACGAATATCAATGAGTTTCCGACACGGCACGAGCACACACACACACACACACACACACACACACACACACTTGACAATGTGAGCTCTCACATGCACTTGTCGCGCCTTGAACGAAAATCTCCTCTCTAACAACCAGCTCAATCGATAGAAAGCTTAACGTCGAACGCTTGAACAGTGACATCGATTGACATTATAAGTTCGACAAACTACAAGTTGCTTCGATAAATCGAGCTCACCTCGAGATGTGGTCGTTCTTCAATTATCAGTCGCGAACACCAAACTGCTGGTGGTGTTGTTGTTGCTGTTACACTGTTCAGTTTATGTGTTGGTCATCTGATATCACAACATCCGATATGACGCCTATCATTCGCTCTTGGGCAACCAACTTTATGCCTCACGCCTTACGCTCTACGCCTTCGTGTAATTTAGTTGAGTTTAGTTTTACCCACTTTTCAACTATCCATCTCTCTCTCTGATTATGATTGTTGCGCGTTTCATTTCGTGTGGTCAATTCAAATCTAACGAGCTAATCAGGCTTCTTCTTATGAACAAAACTCGCATTCTCCATTGCACTTTTTACACTCTTTACTCGTCCGTTAGTTTGTTCATTCACGAATTCCGTTCGTTTTGTTTTGATTTAACGTCTTATTCATCCATTTCTCCTAGAATACACACACTCTCACACAATTTTCATCGATTCACAACGAATTCGTTTGTTAGCTTGCTAATGATCGAGCACACGCAAGCAGACACGCACAATCAGCACGATCGATACAACAATCAATCGAGTGGCGTCATTCAGTTCTCGGTTAGGTTCGACTCGAAGGACTTAGGAATTCAAAATTGAAATGAATCGAATTGAATTTGAGCGACTTCGATCAACATTTGAGCCAGTTTGTAATTTGTATGTTGACACGCCTACGATTATGAACAACATCAATAAATAATGTCACTGAAACAATCAATCGGTATGTCGTTAGCATACCCAAGCTTATAAACAGCAGAATGAGTGTGTGTCTGTGTTCATAGAGAAATCGTCAATTCAACGACACAACAATCGTCGATTGTGCGAGAGTGACTCGTTTCACGTTGGCGTATATTCTGGCACGTTGGCTGGACATTAGAAGCTGAGTTTGAGAATTAAATCGTTTAGGTTTTCACTCGCCCTTTTGCTGGTTGGCAGCTAAAGTTGGATTATTTTCATTCAACTGTCAACTGGCTACTGGTTATTGGCGGCACTGTAACGTAACGGCTAGTTGTAAATTTCATTGACAACTAGCGAGATACTTTTATCGTAAACAGTCGACGAGTGACAGAAAGAGAAACGAAAAGTACAGAGAGGCAGAGACAGATGACAAGAAGAAAATTATATCATCAGTCAATAAAAGTGAAGGATTAATAAGAACAAAGCAGGTGCATCAAGAGGATCAAGAGGTGAAACTGACTGAAGGGGAGAGATGTCATTTGGAGAGGAAGAGATCAAGTTTGTCAACATAATAATAAGTTGAGTTAATACTAACCAGTTATAATTGACGTAACAAACAAATAGGCAAGCATCTAGAGTGCCTTCTGATTTCACGCAATTCTAAACTGCTGGCTGGATTGTCATTGAATCTATGATAAGTGAGTCTGGTCGAATCGAGTCAATTTTAATTACATTGAGACAGACAGAAGATGATTGCTTTATTCACGAAGTGGTGATTGAATGAACTTGCTATATTCATTTCATATGATTCTGTGTGTCGGAATAATCATTCGACTTTCGACTAACTCAATCCTCGATGTCGAAATGTTGGCGTCAACGTTGAGTGAGAGCAAGAGCGATGTTGATGATGCTTTTGCCATAGTCACAGAGACTGTTTCCAAGGAAAAGCTAGCAAGCTGACGATTGATCGATTCATTCGAGGATACACTCGAGGCAGGAAACAAGTCGAGGCATGAAACGGCAGTAGACGGAAAAACAGAGAAACAGGTGAACAGACGAAAATAAAACAAACAACAACAAGAACAAGTTGTTGCTAAACTTTTATGGCTAATCATTTTCACATAAACATAAACACACACACACACACACAAACTCTGTCAAGCGTATAAAAGTGTCTTTGCAAAGCCAAAGCTGGACTTAGAGTTAGTAATGCTAGTTTGTAATGTTCAAGTTTGAATCTAAATCTAAATGGTCGCACAAGTGTCCACAATCATCAGCAGTCAGGCAGGCAGGCAGAACGAATGAATGGACGCGCGAACCAAGTATCAAAGAGCAGCTCTTTCTCCTTCGAGCTCGACGGCGTGTCGGCCTCGAGAGTCCAAAGAGACAAACTGTGAAACCGCTTGTTGTTGTTGTTGTTATCGCTGCTCGTATGATACGCCGAACTGTTGTTTACATGAATGGTGCAACCTGCTCGTAAATGCTCGATATAAACATGCTTAGTATTTGGTGTTTTCATCTCAGTTATGTTTCCCATTTAGAGCTCAGAAGTAGCTCGATGGTCTGCTCACAGAGTTTAAATCAGTTTGAATCAGTTCCACGAATCGATTCGTTGCTTATTATTATTCACTGCATCACATATACAATGCTTCATTATCAATTGGTTGGTTGTATGTGCGAATCTGTTAGTGTGTATATGATATCTATATATCGGTTCTATATATATCATGCGATATATATTATGCGAACCAAATCGAATCGAATGCAAGCATGACATGATGATCAGACTGTACAATTAAGAGTTAAAAGACCCGAGTCTTAAACCTAGAGTCATGAACTTAAAGCTGCCATTGACTAAAACTCAAGTCAGTGACACAACTGACTTACACTGTGGCTTACATGTTATGACATGTTACCGTCCGATATCAGTGTTGGCATCACACACCGATCGATTGAGATTCTCTCTGGTTATCGTGATGCAGTTTAGTTGTAGTTTTATCTGTTGTTAGTGTTGATTTTGGATGTGCCAAATGTGTATCTACTACCTACAAATGTTGTATCATTTGCATAAGTAGCTATGCTTTTGTTACATCGTCAACACGATATTAGACGAGCGCGCTAGAGCGTGGCTTCATGCGGTGCTCTAAACGAAACATAAGTTACGCCTAACTTATGTTCACGCTTAAAATTCCGCTTCCAATTAAGGCTAACCACATACATACGCACACACAATACAGCATCAACAACAACATCAGCAAGAATATCAAGACAATATAACGACAATTTGTGTGTTCCCATTGGAATCATTCGTCTAATTCAAATGACAATGGTGACGACTGCCTGTGTGTACGTTAATACCGATGTATGATAGTACGTAAAACTTCCGCCTGTAGCCAATACTGAAGCGGATAGCAGACTACTACTGGACATACGCACTTAAAATTGGCTTGCTTTGACTACATTACTCGCATTAATAAGCTCGCGATTGGTGGATGAAAATGATGATCTGTGTGTCCTTGCACAAACCACAGCGAACTGAATTGTTTAGAAATTGGCTAGAAATAAACAAATACCTAATGATCATTGGCACACAGTGTTGATGATTGTCTAGCTGCAGTAATGATCATTCGTTGTTTTGTTACTATAACAAATAACAACAAACAACAATAATAATAATAACGAAAGATAGTTTTTGCCAGCTCGTTTCGCACGACATTCGCAAACGTAGCCCAATTGCTGAAATCACGATGCAGCAGGATATATATTTAGATGGTAGTCGAGAAACAAATCGTGACATATCTTGTTGTTATGTTATCTCATTTTGTTGCATACATTGTTTCGTGCACTATTTATTCGTAGCGCCACCAATACAAGCAGACAATATTACGTCAACAATAACAACAACACAATCAACAGTGTAACAACAGTGCATTGGTCAATGCAACTTCGTTCAGCACCAAAGTGAGCAACAACACCGACAACATCAGCAACCACAAAATGTACGCAGATGCAAGCGTACGTGCAAATGAACCGAAACTAAGGCAGAGCATAATCTCTCGCCATCTTTTGTCGGCTCGCAATCAACGAATAAGACCTGACAGTGGCCAGAATTGAAAGGATGACTGAAGGAATGAATGAATGATGGAGATGTTAGATTGCCTGTGGCCACATGCTTGACTACTTGGTGCTGGCACTGGCAATATAGAATACACTTCGTTCTCCGCATTGCTCTTCCGGTTCACTTTAGCTTTGAGCTGCGTGCTTGAGCTCATTCGCATTTGAATTCGTATTCCGATCTGGATTCGGCCACCCTTTCGTGCCAAACAACGAACATACACACACACGCACACACCTGCAGCACCTGCTACAGTGGCTAATCTCTGGCAAACAGCCAAGAATAAAAAGAGAGCAACAGAGAAAGTGTGTTGATCTCACGGAATGAAATGAAATGATGTGATGTGATATGATGCGTTGAATGGTCTAGCTAATAAATGTTTATCTCAACTCAATGATACAAAGTAGCTAGCACTCAATTTCAACACTGAACTGATAGCGACCACTGAAAATAAACACTAAGCACTGGCAACAACAATTAACATTGCAACATTATGAGCGAACAACAGCAGCAACAACATTATGGTCCAGAAATGAAGCTCTTAGAAAGCGCACATCAGTATACTTATAATTAAACACTTAATCTAACTGACTAATTGCTAACAATTGACTACACGAACAAACTGCAATTGTGTGCTCTCGCTTTCTCTCTTGCTCCTTAATTGTTGTGCTGATTGTTCCGACGCTGTTTTGTTCTTTTCGATTCTGTTTTGCTTTCTCTCTGTTCAACTCTGCTGTTGATTTTGATTTGATCTTGTTTTGATTTGATTTGGTTACGCTTGTTTACGAACATTGTTTCAAGACGAATGTTCAACAACGACGAATGTTGCCAATGTATATAGATGTTACATCCACCTGTTCACGAAATGTTAGCATGTGAATGTTAATTGTTACGACTCGAATCACGCGCGCAGGCACCAGCTCCGAGCAACCCCCCATCAAGCTTATAAATAGGATGTGCAGGCATCAGTTCGTTGCTATTGTTTCTTTTGTATCAGTATGTACAGTAAGAGGGAAATAAAGCCAACCAGTACAGTGAAATTGACTAAGAGAAGTCATCACATTAATATTAATTCTTATATCATCTCCAAACGCAGAGTACAATGGATCCTCACCAAACTGCTTTGAGACTATTTAACGGCAAAGTATGCAGAATTCACGAAATACGAGAGTCAGACTTCTGCTATGAAGCGAGAGTTCACCTTTGATGAGCTCAAGCGGACTGCTATCGAAATGAATTGGTATTTCCATCTTACAGAAACAGGATTTCAGCCTAAATCTGACTATGCTTCTCTTCAGCTATCAGACGCAGGCTTGATAAAAAGGTCTATAGACGGAAGCTCCTGTGACTTCCAAGTTATGGAAGCAATGATAAGAATGGCCACTTCAGTCAGGACTCCTTCAGGTGAGCTGGTCTTGACCTTTGATCCGGCACATAACCCTGTCCAACCAGACCCTAAGATGTTACGCGCTCCTCCTATGCTTCGGGAAGAACAGCCCTTGACATCTTCTGTTGATATCTCAAGCTTGAACATACAAAGACCCGATGCCGATCCTGCAAGATCCAAGCCTCCAGCCTCGATTGAATCCCTCGAGCCGACTTTGTCTCGACCTACACATTCTTCTCGGCCTTCTTCCTCCGATATGCTTTCCGTTCTCCACGTAAGAACTGGAGGAATAAGGTGTCTGATTTCAAAGTCAAATTCAAGTATATGACCGGTTTAGAGTTCTCTTACAACACCCCAAGTGAATCCTGGGCCAAATCGTTCAACAACCTTGGGAAGGACATGAAGCATAAATTCCGCATTGTCATATGGCAAGTGATGGCCACAGCTAAAGATCCCAGTCTGAACCCCACCAGAGGAAAGATGTTTCGATACCTGTTTGCGACTCCTTATGCTCACTTTGGTCTCTCGGTCTTTATTCAAATCAAGAGATGTGCAGCAGCCTTAGACCAAACAGAGGACGCTTTTGTCGCGAAAATAAGTGCTGCTGAGTTGCAAAATGGCATCAATACCCTGAAGAAGATCATTGGCGTGGCCAGCGGGTATGACAAATGGATGTATGTCAGGGCTCTCGATGACACATTCTTCTCAGACGTAGCCTCCCTTCCTGTCGAAAAGGTTCACTATGTTTGTTTGTGCATGCTCAACTTGAAAGGAGGGCAAGCTCGCACTATAGATCTGTCAACCGTTCCGGATTTGAGGCAAGTCAAGGACAGGGTCATACTAGACGAACTGGCGGTGAATCTAACAACAGCCCTAGACATCATGGCCGCTCGGGAGATTTCGTAGACAAGTTAAAAAAAGTTGAATCATCATTTTCAGCCACGATCTCGTCATGGATCGATAACCAACTAGATGCCATAAAACAGGCAGCGATCATAGTTATCTCCGTGGTGGCAACGATAGTGTTCTTGTTGTCGTGCATCGTGTTATCGCCATTTTTGTCTTACATAGGCCAAAGTCACCGTCAAAATGCTAGTGTCAGCAGTAAGTCTTACACAGAGCAGACAGACGTCGAGGCACCGCTCGGTTGATAACATGCCTCTGTTGGGCAACAGAGACGACGAGTGGAGACGCCGCGCATGATGGTTGACGTGGAAGACAACCTCACGAAGAGGGGGTCGTTAGCAACGACTTACAAGTACTTGTAAGTTACTAGGCTTAGGTCGGCCTATTTAGTTCGACTTGAGTCACCATGTTAGTATGACTCAAGTCACAAAGTCTGACTGTACCAGACGCTTATAAAAGATGTAACATTGAGACAATAAAGGCATTCAAGTAGTCGACTCCTAACGCACGCACACGTGAATGTTACATTGCATAGATAGTTTTATAGTTAAACTGAGAGTGAGTTTGCGATTGAGATTGAAGTTGAGTGAGTTGAATGGTGTCTAAAAAGTGTTCTTTACATTTCATTTCATTCCATTCCATTTGATTGCGCGAGTCTTCGCTAGTTTGATTTGGGTGCTCCGTGCAACTAAAATGTTCCGTAATGTAACATAAACGAACCGTTAGTGTGTCGTTGCAGCAGCTGCCACCGCCATCTCAGGTGCATCACTGTCGCTGTCGTCAGTGTTGCTGTTGTTGCCATACAAACAAGATGCTGATGATCCCTCACCGATGGCATTTCAACTCGAGTTAAAGTTGAAGTTGAAGTTAAGCTGAACTTATACTCCAACCTGAAACCAAACTTGTGTTATCATTACCATTATCATTATGAGTGTGGTGACACGCGAACCATTACTTTGGTTAGCTTTGCAACGTTGGAGCTCAATTGTTGCCAAAGTCTCTTGCTAGCTGGCCTAGAATAGACGGCTGCTGCTATTGCTTGTCGTCACCACCACCGGCGCTGTTGTGGTGTCACGCAACAACAATAGACCATGAAGACGACTATTGTTGTCGCTGCTAACGCTTGCCACGATGACTGAAGTTAATGAGAGTTGGAGAATACACACAAACGCACACAACAAGCGGGTGCTGAAAATCGAGGCCACTCAACATTCATTCGTTCCGATTATAATCAGCAATTTACACAATTCGTTTGCAATGCTATTGCACCCAAATGTTATCGCTACCGGCGGGGGCGGCAACGGGGGCGGCAACGGCGACGGCAATGGCCGCCAAATTTCACTCTAGAAAGTTCGACGAGTTCTTTCTTCTATGACTAGCTCTCTCCACGTCTCTGAATTTTGCTTGCGTGCCAATATTGGACACACTATCTGGTACCATCTATGTAAGGAGTAAGTAAGCCATCTCTGTTTATATATCGAATGCAATAACGGCCATAAATACAGTGTTGGTATATTTAGTACGTAACACACAAATAAAGTGGAAAATCTACTTCCAGTAGGAGGCTTGTTGTTGTTATTGTTGTCATTGTCATGATCTTTGTTGTGGTTTGATGTTGTCAGTTGGCAAAAAGATAAATGCCGAATGTTTTGCAAAGCTAATTTTCATATACAAAGAAAATATACTGACAAATTCAAATTTCAAAACATTTTTAAAGCAAAACGTAATGATGATAATAGCTCATTGTCAACATAATATAGCACACATTAACATTTAACAATCTATTGATGAATATACATATAGATATATATTTATAGATCTTTTTTGTTGTGTCTTTTGTTATTTACTTCTTGGGTGCTGTCTGCCCATGAACCGCTCAATTGCTGCTGATGACGTTTACCTTCTTTGTCTTGGTCTCTGTTGAAATTATCGTCGTTATTGTCGCTGTAAGCGTTGTTCTCGTTCTCTACAGGTGTATGATTGTCTCCTGGTAACAATCCTGGCTGTACATCGTGAACGACAATGGTCTGGGCCGACTTGCTTGCTCGAGCACTTTTACGGCTCATCATCATTAATCGACCAAACAATAGATTGAACAACAACAAACGAATGGGATGCTCGAACAAGGCATACGTGACGAGCCCCACCACCACTGACACAAGCAGTATCGCGAGTAGCTCGACAAGGAAATAGCCTAGCGTCAGCGTGTATAATTGGCGCTTCGTGTACAAGAAATAATAGATCACGAGCATGTGTACGAGCAACAACGAGAGACCGGCACGCGCCAACGGTTTCCACCAGGCGTGCGCCAACACTTTGGCCAGGGGGCGCAACTGTCCCGTGGCCATAGTCAGTATCAACGACGATACCATGTGGCACATGAACATGTTCATGGCGCCCGCCAAATATGAAATAATCAGGCGTCGAGTGAACGCATTGTCGGGCATCCAATGGTTCACGACGATCACGCCGTACATGCAGACGAGCATTTCGACGACAAACACGAGCCGTGTACGATTGATCGCCCAATGATCGGTGAATTCGCCCCTATCGTAGCGCCATACCACGTGGCCCACCATGAGTCCGATGAGATAGCACGGCGCCCTGTATTGCGGGTACGTGTAAAATTGGACCATCTTGAACACACCGAGGGCAAAACCTTCGGCCCGAAAGTCGTGCAATGCACGCAAGTCGGCCGGAAACGTGTACACGTAGTACGATTGTGCCACACTGAGCACACACCCGAATACCAGAATGCCGCCGTACGTGCGCCGTGCGTGCCTACGCAACAGGTGCACCGTGAGCGGCGTCAGCAGCGCCGACAGTTGCATGTCGCACGCCAGATACCAGCCGGGTGCCAAGCAATGCGCTATGGGTGACTTGAGATTGGCCGTAGTCAGCAGTACACTGTACCACACGTTCTCTTGTGCACACTGGCCCGCCAAGCTGGACGTTGTCGTGCCGTAGTCAAACAATGGACCGTGACCCGTGTATTTGAACACTAGCTTCGTATACAGCACCGTCAGCAGCCACAATGGTATGATGCGAATGTAACGCATCACCACGAACGCCGACCAAAAGCGCGCCGGCGCCGCGTCCAATTGAGCCAGTGTCTCACGCTTCGAGAATATCGAATGCGACGTCAGCAAGCCCGTAATGACGAAATTCGAATTGACCCAAGCTATCGGGATCAAGTTCCAAAACGCCATCGAAGTGTGTATATAGTCGTCGATGTGGGCAAAGTTGCGCATTTGCGCCGCGTACAACATGAACGCGTGCCCGCTAATGATGTAAAACATAATCAACACTTTGAGGCCCTCAATGCAATTTAGCTGCGCCCGTGGTTGCTTCGATTGTTGTTGTCGTTGTTGTTGTTCACTGCATTCATTGTGGCTGCTTGCGATGCTCTCGTTGTTGTTGTTGTTTGTTGTGTTAGCAGTTGTGGTACACTCTGTAGCAGGAACACCGCTGCCCTTTCGAGGAGGCCTGCCGCCGCTTTCCTGCAGTTTGAACAGTGAAGCCAAATTATCCTGTAACACAAACGGCTTTAACAAGCCGTGATCGTTCACTGTACTATCGTCGCCACGGTTACGTTTGCGGCGACTCCTAATTACGGTAGCCCTAATTGAGGCCACCAGCGTCAAGCACAGCCATCCCATCAACGAGTACACGAACGCGCGCGTCCACACAGACCATTGGGCCCATTGCGAATTCGAATCGGGCGCACAATACACTGAGCTCACGCGCAGTCCGAGCGCCGAGCGCGTCAACGAATTGTGCTCCACCATGTACTGCAGCAATTGCTGAGCCTCGTTTGACACAGCAAACACTGAGGTGTCGCACACTTCTGGCACGCACACGCCCATCTCGAGTGAGATCGCCTTGCGCTGCGAGCGCGTGCTGACTCGTGAATGCCACTCGGGCGCGACCAGATGCGCCACACAATAACGCATCGCGTGCTGGCGCGTACTGTGTGCCTCCGTGAACTTGGTGTTGACACATTGGTCGTAGTCACCGGGCCACAGCATGTTGCCGGCCACCAGGGACGGCTCCACTTTGGCCCACGCGTCGAACACCGCGAACGTGGCGTAGTAGTGCGCGTGCAACAAATTCGAGTGGCCGGCGTCCATCGACGCGTTCATGGCGTGCAACAGGTGCATGCATTGACGCTCGTCGATTTGGGGACCGCGCGCGGCCCACACTTGTGCGTCGCTGTCGTAATGATGCAATCGTTTATACGAGGCCACGGCAATGTCGTAGCGAGCTTGCGAATTGATCGCTACAAACTTGGAGGCCTCGAACGGTTCAGGAGCGAAATAACTGTCATTGTTGGGCGCATAGAAACGTTTTGTGTCACTTGAGTACAAAGCGTAATGAGTCGCACGAGGTAGCTCTAGATCATCAATAGTTGTTGCTGTCTTTCTATTTGTTGTGCTCGCTATGTGTGGCTCTAACAAATGACCATAAAAGCCAAGCAATAGCACTATTGTCGATGCCCACACACCGAAATACACGTCGATTCGATTGGTGGGCCGTAAATCCATTTCGTTGTTGCAAATACTTGTCTATTTATTCTAAGTGCTTCTTCTTCTTCTAATGGTAATGAAAAATGTAATTGATACTCTGAACTTCAATCATTTCAACTAGTACAATTTAGCTCGATATTAATTCTCTAGTTGGATTGGTTCAATAATCAACTTCGCATTGCATACAATCGATATCGATTGCCGTTATCTCTATCGTCGCTATGTTCGTCGTCGTCGTCGTGGGAAATTTCATCTTTTTCACGTCCCTTAAGCTTGCTTGCTGTTATCGTCGAGTCCTTTTTTCTTAAGAATTGACGATTTGACGAGTAATCCCAGGGCTGTGCCAACACAGCTTTCTCTCACACTGATAACAACGAAAACTGGCTTTCACTGGTTAGCTAGTTAGCTCACTTGATAATGAATGCTACACTTGTCACAACACTGATATTGAAATGGGCCATCATTTGACACTGAAGTCAGTTGTAAGTGTGAGACCAATCAAGGAAGTCAGTCAATGTCACAAGTGAGTGATGCGCTATCGTTTGTCTCCATTTGAGTTTGCCTCATCGATTGAATCTGAACAACCTGTTGAACTTTGCTCACTTGTTTTGTGAACGAGCCTCTAGCAAAAATTCTTGAGTGTTACTCGTATGACCTTTGTTTTTTGTTTACTTGTTGTTGATTGCTTCACTGGTTAGCTCCCACTTCAGTAAAGCGTTAGCAATCATTTCAAGCGTCAATTCAATTGTTATCGTTCTCTCGTAACGACTATTGCAAGAGCGAACACTTCAGCTTATTTAAGGCATAATCAACAAAAAAGACGTTAACATGAGAATGACTACACTTAGCGTTGTCTCATCTCATTGAAATTGTTTCACAGCTCTATTTCATTGGAGAATTTATTTGATCTTTAGTAAATGGGTTTCAATCAAATAATGAATGAGTACTTAATGAATGGAGAGTCAGAATTTGTCTACACTCTGAAACTAAGAACGTATTCTTACTTAAGAATATTCTTAATAAGAATATGTTCATCTAATGTTATGATTTATCGCTATCGACCCCTTTTTGATAAACAATAAAAAGACGAAGACAAAGAAGAAAACCGAAAGTTCAAATTGGCTGAAAAATAACATCAGTTTTCGTGATTGTGACTCATCGAACAGCAATCTTCTTTTATCTCCAAAGGAACTTTCGAAGGAACTATAAATCTTTGATCATGATATTGAATCTATTATGACAATTTGATCATGAGAAAACGAAGGAAAAGATTATTGACGGTGCTTTAAAACTATAACAAGCTCAAATAACATTTGACAACAATAACAGCGAGCAGCTAAACCAGCTTGAATTTCAAACCGGTTGCAATTGAATTAGTTTCGCCCCCGCTCAGATACAGATTAGTGAAATATAGAAGGATTGCAAAATCACTAAGCAATTGACTCGATCATAGACCGATACTGTTAGATTCTCGACGAGTAGTGCATACTCCAGGGAGCTGCAGAGCCAAA
>JAIFTH010000882.1:0-14352 GCA_019968535.1 Fragariocoptes setiger | reverse complement strand
GAACACGGCAACGCTCCAATCGTAGCAATATCTAGCAAGAAACCGATCGTGTGCTTCAATTGCAACAAAGAGGGCCACATGAAGCGCGACTATCCTAACAAACGTAATGACAAGCGAGGTCAAAACCGTGCTAGAAACGTCAATCAGCAGAAAGAAGGCGACGGCCAAGACAGGCAGCGAGACCGCCGCGGAAGACGCGGCGACGCGCCAGAGGTGAGAGACGCCGAGACAAGCCTCAAGAGCCATCCGCCGGACGTGAAAACCGCAGTGGCAACGGTTGTCGAAAGATTTACGCCGTTAAATATCCAAGTGATCGACGCTATGTCCAGCGAACGCCACAAGCCATTACTAGTCGACGCGATGATTGGGGACACCAAGGTACGAGCGTTGTGCGATACCGGCGCTGTGGTCAGCGTCATTTTCGCTGACCTAGCTCGGGACGCGAAGCTTAGAGTGGACGCAAACAAATCCGACAATCTGCGCGTTGCCGATACTTCAGTCATGCAAACTATCGGCGTGGATGACGCCTTTATCAGCATAGTCCTCAATAACATAGGCAAACGGTAGCTAGGCTACATTTACGTGGTGGATCGTTTGAGTTACCCCCTTATTATTGGCAGGGACATACTAAGGTCGATGTAGGTTCTAATAGACTGTAGCCTAGATCGTATACGGTTCGCGGACGTCGCGATCAACGCGATCGCGAACGAGAGCGAAGGCAATACGCTACTCAAAGCACGCGGAACGTATCAAATCGGACCACGTTCCTGCGCAACAATCCAAGCGACTTGCAACTTGCAGCAAGGACAAGTTATTGTAGAACCAATCAGGCCTGATCGGCACGCATTGGTTCCAAATAGTGTAACCACAGTCAACGACTACGTTTGCGTAATTGGCATTACGAACTTTTCGCACGCCACGGTCACAATCAAAGAGAGCTCGGCGATCGCCAGTTGGCACGATATGCAAAGCGACCCAGCTCCCGAAGTTTGGCAGATTGAGAACCGGAAAGCATCGGAAAGTTTTGTTATAGGCTTAGCACTGAACAATGTACAGCGTGCAGAACTGTGCGCGCTGCTCGACGCATTTAACGACGTCTGGAGCGGCAAGCTCGGCTACACTAATATAACAAACTAGACACAAAATAGAGTTGACGAAAGAAGCAAAACCTGTGAACCAGCCCCTGAGGCGTTATAGCCAGAAAGAGAAGGACGAAATCAACAAGCGGGTGGAAGGAATGTTGCGGGAAGAAGTAATCGAACCGAGCAGTGGGCCTCACCAATCGGGCTCGTCCGAAAAAAGGATGGAAGTCTGCGCTTCCGTCCTTTTTTCGGACGAGCTCGGCGTAGACTTCCGTGTCGTAAACTCGTGCACGAAGGCCTGGGTATAACCACTCCCGCGCCTCGACGATGCGCTAGAAAAGTTAAAAGGAACAAAATTTTTCTCGTCGGTCGATCTTATCTCGGGGTATTGGCAAGTGCCTATACACCCAGACTCGCGCGAGGTGACGGGTTTTAAGACAAAAAGCGGACATTACCACTTCAAACGCATGCCCTTCGGATTGCGCAACTCCGGCTCCACTTTTCAGGCTTTGATGGAGGCTGTCCTAGCCGGCCTTAAAGGGAAAAATATACTGGTCTATCTAGACGACGTCGTTATCGCGACCGCAAGCTGGCCAGAACACCTGTCAGCCTTGAGAGAGGTCCTCGAGCGATTCAGGGAGGCCGGACTCAAGATGAAGCCGGCAAAACGCCTATTCCGCCACCAGGGCCTTCAGTTCCTGGGCCATTTTATCGACGCCAGTGGGATTCGTA
Source organism: Fragariocoptes setiger (assembly GCA_019968535.1). Lineage (NCBI taxonomy): Eukaryota > Metazoa > Arthropoda > Arachnida > Trombidiformes > Phytoptidae > Fragariocoptes > Fragariocoptes setiger. The sequence goes on along the minus strand of JAIFTH010000882.1, from coordinate 12,538 downwards.
CTGACCCGATGAAGGTACGCGCCGTGAAAGATATGCCGGCTCCTACAGACGTCTGAAGATTCCTCGGCATGGCCGGGTACTATCGCCGGTTCATCGAAGGATTCGCCGCGATAGCGCATCCCTTAACTGAGTTGACTAAAAAGGAAGAAAAATTCTCGTGGGACGAGCAGAGACAACAGGCGTTCGACAGACTTTAAAAAGCCCTGGTTAGCGCACCAGTACTTGCACATTTTATTATAGAGCTAACCTACAGATAAAGACTGACGCAAGCCTTATCGGCCTAGGATCAGTCCTTCTGCAGAGCAAGACGACAGGCTGGCACCCAGTGTGCTATGCCAGCAGACGTACAAGTCGTAGCGAGGCAAATTTAAGCGCAACCGAGCTTGAGGGCCTAGCCATTGTATGGGCGGCAGAACAGTTCCGTCCGTACATTCTAGGCAAATCGGTCGAGGTCATCACAGATCACACTGCGCTCTGCGCTCTCTGCACACTCGGCAAAAAACGTCCCTTGCCCCGAAAATTAGCAAGGTGGGCGCTGTTGCTGTCTGAGTTCGGCCTGAAAATAACGTACGCCAAAGGTCGGACTCACCATGAGGCAGATTGTCTATCCCGGCCAGCGATGACCAAGACGAGCAATTGGAACGCCTAGTGGTGAACGAAATCGGTGTGAGACGCACCGAATCATGCCGGACGACCCTGAAGGCTGGCTGGAAGCCAGCATGCAGGACGACGAATTCGAAATGCTGCGTGACAAAGCATCTCGCAACAAAGACGGATGGCAGCTCCGCGACGAGCTGATTTATACGGGCTGATTTATGCAGGGTGTCTCTGGACACCGAAGGCGAAGAGAGCTGAGTTGCTGTCTGCAGCTCACGATCAAGGCACCTGCAATCATGGCGGCGTACTAGCTACGCTGAAAAGGCTGTCTCACTACGGCCAGGTATGGTGGCTGACGTGAGACAGTTCGTAGAACGCTGTTCACGCTGTATGATGAGGAAAAAGCCTAGAGGGCCTCAGCCCAGTTTGATGGGCGAGTTTACAGCGTCAAAGCCTTTCGAAGTGATCGCCATCGACTTCATGGTCGAAATGGCGACAACCTCGAACAACAACAAAGCGATCCTGGTCACAGTGGACCATTTCAGCCGCTTCGTCGAGGCGCGAGCCACGCCCGATCGCAAAACCAACACAGTGGCCAAGTTCATCATCGAACAAATATTCGCACGTCATGGGGCGCCTAAGGTACTACTCTCAGATAACGCGTTAGAGTTCAGATCCGGTCTAGTCCGCGAGATTTCGAGCATGCTTGGTTGCAAAAACGAGTATGTATCAGCATACCACTACCAAGGCAACGCAATAATCGAGAGGGTGAACCAATCGTTAGCAGAGAAACTTGCCTTGGCGATGGACTCAAACCAACGGCACAGGTGGGACGAGCATTTGCAGCTCGCCGTTTTCTCGCTAAACACGTCATACCACGCTACGCTAAAGACGTCTCCGTTCGTTGTAGTCCATGGGCGTGCACCAAGCATCCCGGGCATAGCCGATATTAAGACATTATCAACAAATGTTGATGAGTATGCTCGGCAAGTGCAACAACGAGTCACGGATATCGCAGCTCAAGCGAGTGAGAACTCAAAGAAGGCGCACTTGGCCAGGAAGGCTGAATATGATATGCACCGCAAACCAGCTCCAACGTACGAACCGGGAGACAAAGTGCTCCGGTTCGAAGCTGAAATCCGAGGCCCTAACCGCAAACTCGAAGATAGGTACGCAGGCCCATTTCAAATCGTCAAGCGAATTTACGGAGACACGTAATTACTTCGACACAAAGATCGTGAATTTAAAGCCCACGCGTCTCAGCTGAAGAGATACGGGCCGAACACGCCAGCAACTACTTCTTGAAGCGTAGCGACTATCCTACTGTCGACCATGCTGATGGTCAGCTTGGCGTCGAGCTGTTTCGGATATAGCTTCTTCTATGCAACACCTGTACTGTGGAGAACGTCCTCGTCAATCGTGTCTACCAGATTAATCGACGTTCGCGCACGAATACGATTCGTGAACCCGTGCCGAACACTCATCAGTTCGTTAGGCAACAAGTCCACTGAACACGAAGAGGCTATATTGTCATGTAACGCGATGTATACACGATCAATCTTAAATCCGTCGGAACCTTTCAAAGAGCTGAAAAGCCGTGACCCGATTGCAGAAAGCACTGCTATCTCTAGCGTCATCTCTGATAGACGCGAGGTAATTAAACCTGATACGCTGGTCAGAAACAAACGCTTTTAGCCTGCCGCAATACTGCTGGTAATCAACGGTGCAGTATCAGGCGGCGTAGTGGCTTACACTGTGACCAATAACGTTAAAACGGATATTGTAGCCAAACAAGGGGTCGATTTAACTGACGCAGTTAATCAAGTATCGGCGAAATTAAATAAAACAAACATCGTACAAAAAGCTCAAGACGAGGCAGTGGCAGCCGTAGTCAAACACTACGACGAGCGATTACGCTTTGCCAGCATGATCAATGCCTACTTGGTATATCTCGGCCACGTGTTTATGTCTCAAGAACGCCTACTCAGCAGTTTAGCCCACCAATGGCCAAATAGGGTTGACTGCTGGAAGAATTGTTTGACGTGGCTCGTATCTCACGAACCGGCTTGAGTTGAGACTTAGAATTGGGAACAAATGCTCCTCACTCAGAGCTTGTGGTATAAAAGAAGAATTGTTATCAGAAGTGGTTCATTAGATATGAATAAAAAGAACTTTTCGATGAAACGAATTTTGGAAAAATTAAACGACACACGTTCTTCTTTCAAAGACGGTTTGTTGTATCAATTATATTTAATTAATAATGGGTGAGAGGCACCGTTCATCTCCTTACATTCTAATACTCTCTTTCGTATAGCTTCAAATAGATTCTGCTGAGCATTTCTATGACTGTAATTGATCTCGGCCTTTTTTGCATCAATTGCGAGCCAATGCTCACGACATTTTGGTCATTTTGCTCAATCGTTCTCAATGATGTCGAGATCGGATGATCGAAAAGGACATGGTGGTTCAATACCAAGCATGGCAAATCTGTTGAGTGAATGTCGGCTCACATGAGTTGGAGCACCGTCTTGTTGCAAGACGAAGTCATCGCCAATGCATTCACAATTGTGTGTGTGCCTCTCTATCTCTCTCTCTCTCTCTCTCTCTCTCTCTCTCTCTCTTTCGGTCGATGCATACAAGTAAGGTAGGTGTTAAGGGGAGGCAGAAGTGATGGTAGCTGAAAGCTAACGTCTGCTCGGCTCGACGGCAACTTTTTCAACTCAGCCTCCACCACCCACGCCCACCCACCCCCACCACCTCCGCCACCACCACCAGGTGGCGTAGGCTTCGCCCACGCTCCCGCTGCGCGGGCAGAGCCACCTTGGAGGTGGTACCACCATTAAATATCAAACAATTTTACTCATTCATCGATCAAATGGATCAAATTGAAAACGATTTAGACACGCCTCGGTTGTGGATTTCAAATCATTATTATAAGGATGAGGTTATTGGCAAAGGTACGAGGTTGATATGCTTGATAGAAGGATGCAATGCCAATTTTAGCACGAAAAGCAGTCACGTCAACCTCAAAAAGCACTATGAGAGCAAACATGGTGAGAATCTAAACAAAGGGACGGTCAACATCTTTCACAATGATGTTTGGACCGATAAACTCATCAAATTCATTGTGAAATCAAACCAAGAATAGTGTTTGGTCGAGAATAAGCACTTCAGAGCCTTCACCAATTCACTGTGCTCAAAGAAAAAGATGATATCGAGGCACACACTGTCCAACATAATTAATTCTCGTGTAATTGATTTAGCTGAACAAAAAGGCCCGTCTGCATGAGGCTAAAACTGTATCACTGACGACTGATATCTGGTCAGCAAGAAAATGCACAAGTAGCTTCGCGACAATTGTTGCTCATTATATTGATACCAACATGAAAATGCAAACACTTGTTCTCGAATTCAAGCACTTGGCTTATCCTCACGATGCTTATACAGTTTCAAATCTACTCAGCGATACCATCATAGCATTCCAATTGCACGGGAAAGTCATTAGTATAACTTGTAACAACGCTACGGTGAACACGAAAGCATTCAATCTCTTACAAGAAACCTTACTGAAGAATTCATACATGGGCTTTGAAGCTCGCCGTGTTAGGTGTATGGCTCACATTGTAAATTTGGCTGTGAACGAAGCTTTAGAAGAGCTGAAAATGTATATTGCACCCGTTAGAAGTCTCGTCGCGAGCCGGAGCAGAGGAGATAGCCGAGAATTGAACGCTCTCGGCTGAAAGAGTAGCTCTGGCTGACAGCCGCAGAGTTGGCTGACGGCTGCTCTGCGGCCTTTGGCTGCAATTTAGCTGCAGCCACAGCCGACATCTGACTCTTTCAAGCGTTCTCAGTCATTTCGGCTCGCTAACGCTCGCTTTTGACCCACCCCCCCCCCCGCCTCCTTGTGGCGTGGACTTCGTCCACGCTGCAACCTGCGGTTGCAGTTCAAGCTTGCTAAACCAAACAGAAATATTATCACAAGCACCATCTTTGCAGGATAGTTTTGAGACATCAGAATTATTTCATGAACAAGATTGCTCAATTTTTGATGATGTGTTTCTAAATTCAGGAGACGATGAAGTGTCTCGCTATTTAGGAACAGAAAGAGAGTCACACAGCGTCGATATATTTTCATATTGGCGATCTAATGAAAAGGCATTTCCCAAATTGCACAACTTAGCTCGTAAAATGTGTATACAAGCAACGAGTGTTGCGTCTGAAAGAGCTTTCTTGTTTGCTGGGTTAGTCGACACGCCTAGAAGAAATCGTTTATCATCGCACAGTATGCGCGCAAATTGCCTACTTAATTCATGGATAGATTATTGATAAATAAATGATACAAAGTTTCACTAAGCTGTTGCAAAACAATAGCCTCCACCACCTTGCAGCGTGGATGAAGTCCACGCCACAAGGTGGTGGAGGCGGGGTGGGTGGGTGGGTGGGTCAAAAGCGAGCTTTAGCGAGCCGGATTGACCAAGAGTGCTTGGCGTCCAGATGGGCGCTGAGTGCTGGCTGCCCGATGCTGGCGCTCGAGCATCGAGCATCATGCTCGATGAGCATACGACAGCCAGGCAGCCGGGCTGACTCGTTCGTTGCTCGGTTGAGCAATGAGTTCTGAGTCAGCCACAGCCGATACTTCGGCTGCGCGACAGCCCGGCTGCCTGGCTGTCGCGTATGGCTCATCGAGCATGGTGCTCGATGCTCGAGCGCCAGCATCGGGCAGCCAGCACTCAGCGCCCATCTCTAATGAGCAGTGCGCAAAAGTCAGCTAGCTGATTCATCTCTCGGCTGTGAGCGTCAGCTGCACGATCGGACGCATGTGTGAGTTCCAGCCGGCTGAGAAATTCTCAAATCTGGCTCAGCTACCATCACTGAGTAACTCGAGCTCCTTGAATGATGATCTTGTTTGCAGCTTTTTTGATGTTTGATTCATCTCGTCTCGTGATGATCTTCCTTGGGCCGGGTTTCTCTTTGTTCTTGACATACTTGTCATTCACAATTGCTGCAACTGTTTTGTCATATACTTTTGTTATCTGTGACACTTTCCGGTATGAAGCGTGCTCATTGAAAAGTTGAATCATCACTTCTTGAAGGTCTTGAGAAATCATTTTGATAGCTAAATAGAATCTTGATAAATTTAACAAACAAATGTAAACAAAAGAAGTCGCAAGAAGACATCATGTTCAGGGTGACAAAGCAAAATAAACACCGCGGAGTTTAATTTGAACAATTTTCATTCAGCACAACCTAAACGATTGGTTGTATCAGTGGAACAAGTTGAGTCAGCCAGAAGATATTTGGCATTTCTACTACCTCCACTCAAGCGCAAATTCGGTGCGAATTTCGTTCATCCAACACAAGCTGATGCCATGATCCAGAGTGCAGAGATTAATTTTACGCGAAGTGTAAGACAAGAAATTTACGCACTATCATTGCCATGTATCCATGGCAACAGAGTGTGCATGAGATTATGCCACATCACTTGTTTTGTGGTCTTAATAAGTGATTGGCATGTCTCATTTTGAGTTGTGTTTGAGCGACATAATAGACTCAGCAAAACAACAAAATCGATCTGTTTGTCAAGATGACTAGACAAGCTCGTATGTTTCGCTCAACAGTAATCAAAGAACAAGTAGCACTGTACAACAACAAATCGATGTGTGTCGAACGGTTTGACTTTACTTACAAAAACTTGGCACAGGTTGGTACAGACATCGCGCAATGCGATCGACTGTAACTCTTTGTCACGAATAAAATGAAACATCAGGCTCGGGGATGTGTGTGCTGATGTATGACAGTCCACAGCTTGATGATGATGAATCTCACCTCACGGGGCAGAGAGTTTTTCATCCCGTCCAGGTTTTTATATTCAAAGTCCCCGTCTTCGCTATCAATCAATTGTAGATATATGAATTTTGCACTCCCACCCTACCTAAAAAAGTGCCATGCAGTCTGCGAATCTATCAGTGCAGCTGACATGGTTGACACTGTAAGACAATGTAGACTAATTTCAAACGCACCGGCGAGGAGTAACAGAAACGGAATTGAATATCCGGCCAGAATCGACCACAGCGTCAGTCGTGCACACCGAGAGCGCGTGTTTGTTTCTGTTATTTTCTTTTCATCGAAGACGCTCAGTCAAAATGAGAATCAAAATAGCAATACGAATTGCAATGACTCAACAACAAGCTATGGTTATAACAGGGGGCCCCATAGTCATCGATGGGCATCGCCATCGTCGTCGTTACTGTCGAAGTGATCAAAGTGCTGCATCTTAACGCACGCATGCACGCGCTCACTCACACGCATATAGCGACGTGACGAGAATTGATAGTGCTTACGGTACTGTACAGTGCTCGGGTACGTACGTCGTCTACATGTATTACTTGTGCGCCTCCTTCGAGCGACTCTATGCTCACTGACGTAATGCGTAATACGTAAGACGTAGCGCGTGGAATACGCAGAACACGCGCGATACATGCACTTGTGTGTGCGTTTGATGCACCTGCCCAACAATATGTAGGTGACGAGCACATAATGTGACCATGAGCAATGTTAACATCGAGCGATCGCCACTCGATTTTGAAGTTTCTGTGACGCAATTTTCCTCATTCTTTTGTGGTGCCGTGTAAAAATTTGTATTCAATTTTTAAAACAACAGTAGCCACTGTCTTCTGCAATTTCATGTCGAGCACCATTGAACTCGATGGGCATGTTCTCACGTTGTTGCTAGTAGAATCTAAATGAATTCACGCGCCACGTGCTCTCACACATACACATTCTAGTTGTGTTGATGCATCCACGACGACTGGGCTGGCTATTGAGCAATCAATTGCGTCACCATGAACCTGAATAATATTTCTGTCGAAGATAATCTTTGTACAGAAGAACGGAGAATTTCGAACATCAGTTATTCTACCGGTTTTTCTTATGGGACTTGCTATAAATACATTATTATTTAAGTCTGAATTAAATCTTGATAAACCAACCTTGTAGCCATAACGAATTTTGCCATAGAGCCAAATGTTAGCAGAAAATCATAAAAAATCGTTCTAATCACACAGCGCACACCCATTTCTTTCAATCTCTACAAGAAGATTGTGGAACAATCACAAATGGTCACCCAAGGTGTACCCGACAGCAGCACCTCATTTCAAATATCACCGGCCCACACACACACACACACACACTGACTAGCAAGATAAGACAAACACAATCAAACAGACGAACAAAGACTCGGCAATGAGCTGAAAACGAGGTTAATGTGTATAATTAAGCTACTTAAACGTGACACACACACACATTATGGTCTGGTGCGGTGGGTGCTGATTGTTTTGTTTTCGTTTCTTTCGCTGTTGTTATTGTGATGCCCATTAACGTGTGTCTAATTGTTTAGCCTCTACGTCTCAGGCACTGGTTTTTTCTCCTTATCCTTCACGTACAATGAAAACTACACATTGCTCATTGCAACATTGTTAAGTGTATTGAAATGTTGCCTGCATCCGATGTTCCTTGCTTCCTGTTTGTGTTGAATGGCGACGAGCTTGGAACAAGCTTGTATGGCGACACAAATACAATACACTAGTTATTGTTGTTGTTGTTATTATTAATATTATTGTTATTTCTATTATTAATACAATGCATCAGCTGAGATGCAGCCTGAATGAATTGGATTTCCCACTCACGCGGCCCCATTCACACGTGATATGCACGTGCATATGAGTATATGCACGATTGAATAATTGCACTATTGTGTGCGAATTGAGCCAACTTTCTCTTTCCAGCCCAGTTGTTGCGAGTACGCGACAATCAGCAATAACAACGACAGCAACGACATTTGTTGTTCGTGCTCAATATGCGATCAATATGATTCATAATATGAAGAATATAACGATACCATACTATCATTAGATACGGATCTAGTGAGCATTTAATTGTAACAATTGTTCTATGGGATGGCGATGATGATAGCAGCACGTGTACACATTTGATTGATCTGTCAAGGCCATGTTGCACGCACTTGAGTCGACGATTGGCTTACCTCACGCACGCACACGCACACACAAACAGATTGACAGGCAGAGACAACACATACACACGCACAGATAAACAGACAAAAAGGTTTAGACAGACAGACCTACATCCATACACATGAGTAAGCATATGATATGAGTTGTTGTTGAGCACAAGCAACGAAAAAATCATCAAGTAAACTCGTCATTGTCATCATCATCATCACCATTGTAATCGTCATTGTGGTTGAATGGTTCCATTGTTATTGTTGTCGCTGCTGGTGTTGTTTTTGTGCACGTTATGATTGACAAAAGTATGGCACTTACACACACACACACAGTCGGCCATTGAATGAATGAATCAGTGTTTAGACTCAGTGACTATTAACATCATCAGTGAGCTCAATACACATTAGCATGCATATCTGTGTGTGATCAATTTGCATTCTGTTTTCTTGAGTTCTTGTCTTCTTGCACCACGCACACACACACACGCACGCGCGCGCGCACTCAAAAAGTGCAGTGCATCGAGTGAGCTAGTAAAAAAGTATCAGAGAAAGCCAATTGTTTATGGCAAAACAGTAAGCGAGAACAATATGGATCTCTTCCATCTCATCTATCATTTAATTCATTCATTCATTCACTTTCTCACTCATTCGCTTGCTCGCTCACAGTTCATTGCCAATGCCGTTTGTTTGGCAATGCAAACTCACACACACACACACACACTCAAAAGCAAAAGTGTGCAACCAACAGAAAAGAAAACAGCTTCCAAACATAATGTTCAACTGCACAATCTATGTTGTAAAGTATAGAGTATAGAGTATAGAGATCTAGTGTACAATCTACACTAGATGATAGTTGATAGTGATCTATAGTGGTGCGTTGAGCGTGCAACAATTTCACATATCACAGGACGTCTGTTAGCGATCAGGCACATGAAACACTGTGGACACTATCTGAAAGAGACTCAACTAATGGCCAATAGAAAGCGAATGGCATGTATTCCTGCAAGCCCACACAAAACAAAACACAACACGACACAAACATTACACTTTTAGTGTTGTTGTGGCTTGTGTTGTGGCGAGTGGTAAGCAGCATTGGCAGCCCACGTGATTGTGAATCATTGCTCTCGCCCACTTGCTATTTGAAATACAAACGCTCAGCTGACTGACTTCTCTTGTGCTCAAGACAACTGACACTTTGTCTTGCACAGTCAGACAGTCGTACACTGCTTACGTACATGTAACTAAGAAACTGCCTGAGTAAGTGAGACCTAATTGGAACTACACTCCTAATGAACCTGTTAGTCCGACTGTTGCCGTTCAGCAACAGTCAGTGATACACGAGCACGGCCCATCAATAGATGATACGATGGCAAGCTACACGAGCACACGCTGGCTTTCTATGACGCGCTGACTCTTGTCCATTGGCATAGCAGTCACAATGAGACAATGCTTACTCATTCGGTTCACCTTTGATTCAATTGTTCCCTCGTTGTTCAAGTTCGTGTAGTTGCTGCTGTTACAAACGTTCGCTTGACAAACATTGGTCATGTTCTTCTTTTTTATTATGATTATTTATTCTCATTCTTTTTTTGTTGTTGCTGTTATTCTTGTCAGTGCAGAACGTCTTGAAAGTTCACGTGTGCACGTCACAACTCATGAGCTGCTACCTCTTCTTCTTCTTCTCCTTTAAACAACACGATGGTGATATACACATTCTCTGACAGTTGCTATTCTAGCGACTATCGAACGATAGCATTTGCAAACAATAACATACACACAACTACGACGACGACGATGAACGTAATGTGCAACTAGCAACTGCCAAATGAGCTACGTGAGGCACCTGTGTTCACGTGCAATCGTTGTCGTGTCGTGTCGTATTGTGTTGTGTCTGTCTCTTATGGACCTTCAAAGTGACTTTTGGGCGTCACAATATATCAAGAGCTAAAGCTGTGTGATATCAAGAGCAATAACTACTCATTGAACCATGATGACGAAAGAATAAGAATAGCTCTCTTAGAAGTTTAACTCTCTTGTAAGTGTAATGGTGTTGCTTGTTTAAGCTTTTCTTTAGCTCATTCTTTTGGCTCGAAAATGAGCAAGAATCATCCAGACTGAAGTTAAGTGAATGGCAAAACACTAACAACAATATTATTATATTATTATTCGATGTTATTTCAGTTGTCAGTGTGTTGTGTGTGTATTGACATCTCTGCGATAATCAGCAACATCTGATTGGATGTTGTAACTTGACTCAATTTCAACGTGCCAATCAACCTTTCAAATTCAATAGCTGCTCAAAATCAATCGCAATTTAAACATAGAGTACACAGTCGAAGACAAAATTCAAATAACGAGAGAGTTTCAGAGTTCCATTCAATAAGTTTAATGACGAATCAACTAGGAGAAACACTTACGATCAGCTCGCGCTCGATAGATTCCAGTAGTGCATATGATGATTGCCGGCCAATGAAAATTAACGATCAGTTCACCAGTAGTGAATCAATCTATTCAATCTAATCAATAGTCAATTATGAAATCAAAACGAATCCGTTACGTTTCAACGTCACAAACTTTCATGCAATGCTCACCTCACACCGACAGCAGCAGCGGCCGCAATTGCCTTAGAAAATTTCTGCCATTGTTGTCAGCATTGATTGTGCTATCGACAGCCGTGGTAGTTGCCGCCGTGCAAGATTCCTCATTGAATGACAACGACAATGATCATAATGATAACAGTAATTATAATGTGGCCGATTTGCTCGAATCAGCGTCGTCGTCGGATCCATCATCAGCGCTCGAAAACTCGTTACCAAATCACTTGAGCAGCCAACACGATCGCGATAATCGACCAGCACCGTCTCCACTGCTGAGGCCAGTGTCAGCGAGCCAGTATTTTCGTCTGAACGAGCACGGCACTAACGAGTATGAGTTCGGTTACGACACCCAGTTGGCTGCTCCAATTGTCGGCTCTCGATCGACAGCAGCGATGTCGGCCCAAAATGTGGGCCATGCAGTACACGAGACCAATAGCCACGCGACGCGCCTCATGCGTCACGAGACCCGATTGCGCGACGGCACTGTGGTCGGTCGTTACGGCTACACCGATCCGTTTGGTCAATTTCGCGAAGTACAATACGTGGCCGGTGCACACGGCTATTTCGCCAGCGAGAACCAGAATGGCGCTCGCGATTATTGGCCCGGTGTTGAGTTTCCACTCGATCGAAAGCTTATAACAGCTCTATTACAAATGAACAATGCTGTGGTCCGCAGCCATAAAGAGGGCCAATACTCGTCCACACGACCACAGAGGTCTCTAACAACATATCTTGGCCATAGTTTGGATGCCAATAAAGACGACAGCCAATTGTCGCATCAGTCGCCTACAGTGGGCTCAGCCAATTATGCGGTGGTTGTTGTGCATGATCAAGCGCCCAAAGCAACTCAAGGAATCTGGAGGCCCCAACTTTCAACAATTCACACTCAAATCCAAACTCCGACCCAAATGCAAACGCAAACGCAAACGCAAACGCAAACACAAACACAAACACAGACTCAAGCCCAAACTCAGAGCCAAACAGCTCACACAAAGCAAATTTTGATGAAATCTAACGAATTGAACCGATTGAAATATCAACAACCGGAAGAGGCCACTTATCGATTACCCATTGTCGAGAGTTGGTGGGCACGTCGTCAGCAATCGACGTCTTTATCAGCAGCGCCTTTGCATTCACAGTCGCAGTGGCCAACGACGACGAGTTTAAATTCAAATCCGAATGCACTCAATTCGCTGTTGGCTTCATCTCAGCGAGCAAACTCAATCGACTCAAATCGAGTGTTGCACCCAAACTCGAACTCGAACTCAGACTCAAACTCAAACTCAAACTCAAACTCAAACTCAAACTCAAACTCAAACTCAAA
>JAIFTH010000881.1:0-14365 GCA_019968535.1 Fragariocoptes setiger | reverse complement strand
TCTCTCTCTCTCTCTCTCTCTCTCTCTCTCTCTCTCTCTCTCTCTCTCTCTTGTTTGTTCATTGATTCCAATTTCGGCGGCCGGCCTCAAGCTGGCAGGCTGGCCCACTGTGAACTTGCTTTACTCTGCTTTCAGTGAGCCACTCACTGAGAGGTGTTGATGTGTATGTATGCGCGATGGGGTGTGTCTTAGCGGGGCGGATCTGGTTGTCTTTGTCGTTAGTGTTGTTGACTCAACAGCGACTAGAGACCAATAGCAGTCACACAGCAGTAAAGACCACTCAGTAAAGAGTTTGTTTGTTTATCTGTCTATGTAAGCTATGGAAGCGTCAATCAGTTGAGATGAGATGAGACCAGACGAGATAAAAGAAGAGAACAAATGTGCTGAACGTGCAAAGAATGTGACTGTGTGTAAGAGCGACAAGACAAAATTCGACGAGTCAGAAGCAATAGGTTGCGGTGCACCGTGCTTACCGTCTTACAACAATAACACACGACACATGTGTGTTTTGTTGTGCCGCCACAAATTGCCGTCAACATTGAGCGCGCCACAACCGCTATGTTGGCGCCATGAAACGCTAGGTGTACGTGGCCATTGTGTACACGAACATAACCTGCAGCCTGTGTGTCACACACTACTGTTCTAATCTGCTCTGCCCTCCTCTAAGCAGTGGCTCAAGTCAGCACCTGCACCAGGGCAACGCAAGGCAACGCAGCTCAGCTCAGCACTAAAGCCACCGCTAGCTACGTAACATAAGTACAATAAGTTTGCAGTACACACAAGTCAGTACACGGCTAGGTTGACGTGAGTACGGCTGGCTACCAATAACAACAACAACACATTGCTCGTTGTTATTGGAGGCCAATACGGAAGCGAAAGCGAAGGCGAACATTAAGATTGCACAATTTGCAATTCACGATTCTTGACGAGCGATTTGCGTGAAAATTCGTGAACTTTTCTAGTGAACTCTCTTCTTGAGGAAACAGTTTCGCAACGCCAGCTTTTCCTCTTCTTCTTCTTTTGTCCAATAGAACGAACGAACAAAAGAACGATTGAACGAACGGTTTACGATCCAAGATTCACTATCAAAGTTCGCTCGTACGCTCGCGAATCGTTCGACTTACGTTCCGAGTGGTCGTTTCGACAAGAGAGAACAATAACAACACGTAATGTAATGTCTGTTGTAATGTCGGCACGCGTGCCAGCCACGAAATGATGCGAATCAATTTGCTCGATTGCATCGTCGTAATTGGCTCAAATAGAAACAATTCACACAATTCAAGATTGCTTGAGTAAGAATTGAAACGAAAAATTTTCTCAACTCTCTTATTCAAGTCATCTTCTCCAATGCTCGAGGAGGAATGCATTCTTCTCCGAGTTGGACATAACTATTTTGTTGCTGATCCCTTGAGTAGCTTCCCGCCCAACAGCTTCCTCGCCACGAGAGCTTCAATCTCGATAGACAATTGAACTTTTGACGCAAAAGTTTAGTTTCGACACGTTCGATTGGACGAGTTTGGAATTTTGAATCTTGAAGTGAAAAACAATTGGCTGCTTGTTGTTTCTCCTGCGAGAAATTTCTCTTCAAATTTCTCTCTAGCTCGTTCGTTCTTTATTGCTCTCTTTCGACAAATACTGACACTATTTTCAAAAAAACATTTCATATTTCACACAACAAAGTGCTTTGCACCGCATGACTAGAGACCGGATTCTCTGCTGTTAACAAAATTTTAGCAGCAGAATTTGCCATCAATTTTTAGCAGAACAGTGTTCCTGCGAAAGAAAGCGCACATTCCTGAGCTTTCGTTACGAAGTATAACATCTGATAAACTAGATTCAGCGGGCTGCGTACTTGCGCGCCTTTAGTTACTGCTCACCCTTGCTACTACTCCTGCTGTTGTCAATTGATGTGAGTCTCGCACTCGCTTCTGTCTCTTCTGTTTCGTTTACTTTGATTCTCTCCTTCATAAAACTTATTAGCGTGCATCAATATGTCAATCAATTTGTCATATTTCTCTTCATACTCCTCTTTGTTTCTCAATTGCCCGCTCGATCGCACGACACAACACTATTGAACAGCTCTGGCGATACTAGAGCGCGTATTCTGCGTTGATTCTAGTTCATTCATTGGGGTTGATACTTCACTCATTTAAGTTCTTTCTCTGTTCATTCATAATTTGGAGTCATCTTGCGAGCTATCCATTTCCAATTCAGTCAAGTTTGAACCATAAATCATCTAGATGTCTAAAAAATCAGTAGATCTGATCGACAAACACATAAAAACAAGACCTGAGTTCATCAGAACGACACCGCAATCAATTCATTGTAGCGCGTGCTCTACAACTGTGCATGTGCGGCCTACAAAGGTCAAATTTTGCATTCAAAGTCATGAAAGATCGAACGCCCATCGAACGAATCTCAATCTGTGGTCAAAGCAGAAGCTCCGTCAAAAAACAATAGTTCACGAAGAAGGTTTCTCCAATATCTTCTTCCAAGATGCAGCAGAGATGCTTGTGAGTTGCAACATCCCTTGGTTCAAGATAGATAATCCAAAATTTAAAGAATTCATCAAGAAGAACTGTGGATGCACATGTCCAAACGAGAGCACTTTGCGTACTTACCTTGCATTACTTATCTCGTTTATACACTAAACGTGTGCAATTGGTGCGCGAGTCTATCGGTGACAACTGGATCTATCTACAAGTGGATGAATCTCGGATTGCGACACGAGCGGTTGTTAGTGTGCTAGTAGGTGTATTGAACGGTGACAAACCGAGATCATTTTGTCTGAATGTTGTTGAGATACACTCATCAGTGAACAACACAACAATTGTGCAAATCGTCGTGGACTCGCTCAAGATTTTGTGGCCGAACGAGGTGCACTATGATCGATTGAGATTGCTTGTTTCAGATCAAGCGAGTTATTTGATAAAAGCTAGCTTCCTTCTCAAACAAGGTTTGTTCCCAAATCTCATTCATATAACATGCTTGGCGCGCGCACTTCATCGCGTGTCAGAACACGTACGCCCGAAATACAAGTCTGTGAATGAACTTGTATCAAGTTTCAAGCGAGTTTTCGTGAGATCCATTCGACGAGAGTCAATGTTGGCTGAGGCTATAGATGCAAAGATAACATCAATGCCTGTGTGCACTCTCTGGGCAACCTGGATAGACTTTTGCACCTTCTTGAACGAACACCTAGACGGTATACGTGAGTTTGCTAAGACTATCGAAGATGAAGATTGGGCAGCGATTGGAATACTCATAGAATCACTTGATAATTCTGAAGTGAAACGAGAGCTTGTCAAGATTCATGAAATAAGATCATTAACAGACACCATTCGAAAGCTTGAGATACGAGGATTGACCATATTGGAGCAGAAGAAACTCATTGAAGATGTAAAGAAAATGCTACCTCTATCATTCAAGAAGAAACTTGATTCTTCTCTAGCGAGAAACCATGGATATCGACGAATATTCAATCTTGACTCTCATGACGAAAGTATTCGTTTGTCGCGTGCTCCACTTGTGAGTGTCGATGTGGAACGCAGCTTCTCTCAATTCAAATACATACTTACCGACAGAAGACTAAATTTCACTGAGGAGAACCTTGGCCAGTACGCTGTTGTGCATTTCAATGCGAGTATCGAACAATAAAACACATTGCTAATTTTAACAGAATATCTCATCAGGTATAGCAATTCGCAGCAAAATTTCAAATTTTTCTAGCAAGATATTCCTTCCTATCTCTACACATGACTCACACTGTAAGCGCTCATTCTCATTTCATGTTTATAGACAAGGCGACGAATGTACATTTTTGTTTTATTTTTATTTTCATTTCATTTGATGTGAGTGTGTAAAAAGTGCAGTCACGGCTTCACTTGAAAAAACCAAACCGAACCGAACCATGAGATTGCTAATCAGACTCACATTTGCTCCGACCGAGATTGTGGTCGCCGTGTGGTCACTCGTAGAGTTGCACTTTCACGTGCACAATGGCACCTGTCGAGCATACCTTGAGGCACGACGAGCTACACGACGTTGATGGGACAAGCAAACAAGCAGAGCAGAAAATGAGTTTAGAGTTTCAAGTTTGCCAGTTCACCTGCTGCTGTTTGTTTGTCGATGAACGACAGCAATGGAGAGAAAAAACAATATCATCATTTTCTAGATACTGCACTTTCACTCATCGAGTGGAATAGAATTTCTCACTATTCTATTCAAGTTGTACGCTTTGTTACACATCAGCAGTAGCAACAGACAACGAACAATAGGCAAGACGATGACGTCTCGTAGACGCCGCTTTGTTCTTTCATCGTTCGTTCGTTCTTTTGTTTCCCTGGGAAGAGAGGTCTCGCGTTGGAAGCGAAACAACACCTTATAGAGCTGGCGCTGCAAGTATGCACTTCAGTCGGAGTGTTTGTCGATCTGCCTGCCTGTCTGTCTGTCTATCTGTTGGTTTGTCTAGCCATTGGTTGGTGTATCATCTCAACGCAATCAATCGAGTGTTCAAAATCGACACAAGATTCTGACAACACTCGACTTATCGACAGCTCGAACAACAACAAAAACAACGATAAAGTGTCGTGCATCGACACTTTGCTCCGACTGCGTGCTGCTGACGTTGTGATGAGAGGTCACGCACACCTGAGACTGGTAGCCAGAACTTGTCGCTGTTTATACTCCACTATTGCAATTGTTCTACTCTCTCGTCATCTTTCATTGTGAGCTCCTCGGTTGTATAATGTCCTTGTTCGTTCGTTCGCTCTTTCTCTCGCTCGCCCGCTCTCCCACTCGAGCTACTGTAATGTCGGATGAGCACAGAATGCCATGTTTATGTCATCGATTGTGACGCGCTGATTGAGTTCAACGTCGTGTTGCTCTCAACATACAAAACAAAGCGATGCAACACAAATTCAATTATCAACTGTCTGCTTCGCTCTTGGCAAGTCGCTTGACAAGTCAATGGACAACAATTCAGACAGCAGTCAGTGCAGAGAATGAACATGTGCACGTGTCAACGTGCCCTCTCCCTGTGTGAGTCAAGAAGTAGTTACGTGAATGAATCTTTATTGGCCGTTGCTCATGATATATATAGGGCTTCAACTACCGAGACTTAATGATGAGTCTTGACCGTGAGTCGCTTGAGTCGGCTCTGAGTCGTGGCTCAGCTGGACTTAGCTGAGCTTGACTTGTGTGTGTGTGTGTGTTACAAGGACGACTCAGACTCAACTAAGGGAGACTCAAGTTAAGTCCGACTCAGCGTGGTCTTAGGGAAGCCACGCTGAGCAGACATATCTAGCCATTACACACTCAATAAAGATTCATTCTGGGTTTTGCACCCACTAGAGACGCATCGCTAACTTGGAGGTTCTGCAGAAGAAAACCGGAAAAAAGTACAAAGGCCAAGTGTGAAAGCCGGATGCCCCTGCCGAGCACGGCGAAGGGTAGCTCACTACTAACACCAGCAGAGCTTGCCGATCAAAAGAGGTGGAAGAATTAATCGACTCGTCAAACGTCGCCAAGGTGAAAAGAGACAAAATAAGAAGTACGCTAGACAGATTGTTCAGCGACTACGACCTGGTGGTAGCCCAAAACATCGAATTACACCGTAAAGCGCGAGAGCAAGCGACTGTGCTCCCAATTGAGCGGTCAGAAACTGATATCATGAATGATAACGGGAAGAATATTAGACAGCCCGCGCTGTTCAACGGTGCCACTGGCCTGGAGGCCAGAAAGTGGCTCCGGGAGCATGAATACTGCGCCGTCGTGAACGGCTGGTCCCACGAACGAAAGATTCAATATTTTGGTGCGTTTTTGGTTGATTCAGCATTGGTTTGGTACTCACGACGGGTCGTTCGCCAAATAAACGAAATCACGAATTTTGAGACTCTGCGCCTAAAGTTCCTGAAGAACTTTATTCCCACCACCTACGAGACATTTGTCCAGCAGGAGGTGGAGTTAGCGACGCGTCTCTTGTGGGTGCAAAACCCAGAATGAATCTTTATTGAGTGTGTAATGGCTAGATATATGTCTGCTCAGCGTGGCTTCCCTAAGTCCACGCTGAGTCGGACTTAACTTGAGTCTCCCTTAGTTGAGTCTGAGTCGTCCTTGTAACAACCCTCAAGGAAGGGGTCCCTTTGAGGGTTGACTTCCACGTCAACGAAAATTATCCTAGACGCGGCGTCGCCAGCCATCGTCTGGTGACTCAAGTCTCATATAGTCTACCGTTTGATAGTCTCTCGCTTGTCTACTACTGGTCGGTAGCACCCGCTCGCTGTTTGTTCGGAATTGACTGCTGATTAAGCATATTGCTGTTCTGAGCACTTTTGCAACACAACCATACTCTTCAAGACTCCGAGAAATGGAGTGACTACCAGAATGATCAGGATGATAGCAGTAACTGCCATCACACTAATTGCCGTTGACACTGCTGTTTTGACCGATTGCAGCTTTCTGTCAATCCAATGGTCGATTGAACCAGAAAACGACGACTCCGACGAACTTGTTGAGGAAGTCATTTGAAAGCGTTTTCACTGATGGTAAGCTCTTAAGCTGCGTCCATGCTTCAGCCGTATTCACACATCGATTGACACTTCGTGAGTGTGGTAAGTGTCTGTTTTCACAAGGATCGTTTTGCTGACGGCATCATCATATTTCGTTCCGTGTTTCGACTTGTACGACGAGTACTGGTAGTGAAACTCGTTGTCGTCGCTGAATTCGACTGCGAGTGGAAGACGGAACGGAAGATCAGGGCATGTCGTGTAGCTGCCATCCACGCGTATACTTCGTGTTGCACAATACACGTAATTTCCCCTTGATGTGTGCTTGTGTTGGAATGGCGCTGATTTAGGCGAAGACGCTCCGTCAATGCATGAGCTAGCGTTGAATAACTCGATGTTTAGATTATTGCGAATCAAACACGATTGGCCTGCCAAGGGCTCGCCTTCTTCCACGTCGGCGTTAACGCTGCGTAAGCAGCTCGATGTCTGGTTGTAGATGACAAGGTCGGGTCCAACGTATGTCATGAGACAGTTGCGTGATCTAGTTACGTTCCGAAACATAAACGGATCGGCATGATACAATCGAGCGTCTTGGATTGTTTCGTACGCTTGTACTTGGAGTTGTAATTGGTTGTCGCCAATCACCCGACTTTCAACGCCTATCGGGCTTTCACCGAGAGATTTGTGCTCTGCACGCGTCAGGTTCAACAGAGTTTTTGTGAACTTCAAATTTACTCGGTCTGGCCATTTTATCGCGATGTTTCGTAATTCTTGTTCTTGTGACATGAAACTATGTCCGATCAAAGCTAGATACGAGTTGACCGCCGAGGAATAACGGAAACGTTCGTCATAATGCTTCGCCATCGCGGCTAGCGTATTCTCGTGGGCCTTACTCAGCGCTTTGGTAGCGTTCAACCGCTGATTGACTAAATTTAATGTGTCGGTCAGCTGGGCTGTTTGGTTGGCTAATATGATAGCTCGCTCGCCTGATGCGAGGTCCGTTTGGATGGTATGGGCGACTGTACCGCCTGCCACTGCCGCATTGATGATGACCGCAAATGCTGCTGGCCAGAAACGTTTGACCCTTACAAGCTCGCCGCTCGCGTCCCTGTTTGCCGACCGCCGCGTCAAGCCGTGAATCTTCTCCGTCACTGGATCTCGGCCCTTGAGGTCTCTGAAGGTCTGAAGTGGCAAAATGATTGATTTGTGATACATCAGGTTGCACGACCTTCGCGCGTCTTCTAGCTCGGCTGTTGTGTTCTGTACTTTTGACAACAGAGCTTGACAAGGATTGGCGAACAGGACGTTGGTCGATCACACGCGTTATCACAGGTGAGCTTGACGTGCGCCACAAGATTGGCGGGCTCGGTATGAACGGATACCCAAACGTGCCGTTCATAAGGAGCATTATGGTGAGTGCAGCGAGTGTTGCGGTTGTGATTGTGGAGCCGGACGGGCGTGGGCCTGATGCAATGTAGCGCTTCAGTTGCGACGCGTGCGCTTTGAACTCGCGCTTAGCATTCCTGAAGATATACGAATCGCCGTAAGCATGTCGTACGACCACGAACGGCACCGGTTTTCGAGTTTCTTATGAGGCCCTCGTATCTCTGCCTCAAACCGGTACACGCGATCGCCTGGTTCATATTTGGATGCTTGTTTCTTATGCGTGTCAAAGCGTTGTTTGCTCTTGAGGTGGCTTTGAGCTGCTGCGGCCTCCGCTATCTCTTCGATTCTTTGCTTAATCATCGTCGCGTATTCACTCGGTCTCGAAGGCTTTTCTGCTGACACGGACCCAGGCAATCTTGGTGAGCGACCATGAATTATACGGAACGGAGTGGTATCCAGTGCTTCGTGATACGAAGTGTTGCACGCAAAGACCGATAACTGTAGGTTTTCGTCCCACCTTTTACGCTCATGTGGCTTGTTGATGAGAGCTAATTTGTCCATCAGCGATTGATGCACCCTCTCGACAACAGAGTTGCCCGTGTGGTGCATTGCCGATGCCAAATGTTGCTCGCAACCGAACGCGGCCAAGACTTCTTTCACTGCGCTTGAAGTAAGCTCGAGTGCGTTGTCGGACACTAACATGACTGGTGCCCTATGTCTATCGAAGACTTGTTCGACTAAAAACTTGACGACTTTGTCGGTCTTCCTATCTGGCAGCACCCGAGCTTTGATGTACCTACTAAAGTGGTCCACGGCCACCAAAACGAGCTTGTTGCGTTGCGCCGTTTCCGGTAGTTCGACTAAAAAGTCGACGGCTACTATCTCAAATGGCCTGGACGCTGCTAGCTCGCACATCAGGCCGGGTTGGATACCTCGTACTCGTTTGCGCTCGGCGCAACGCTCGCAGCCCCTTATATATGTAGTTATGTCTCGAGTCATATTGGGCCAATAATAGCTGGCGAGCCTGTGCGCCGTAGCGTGGGCCCCGCTGTGCCCGCATTGCACGTTGTCGTGTGCCTTCTCGATCAGCTTCTGCCTTTCAGCTGACGGCGTCCACAGCCGCCCGTCGCCCGTGTAAAGTCAGTCTTGCTCGACGAAATAGTCCGAGTGGCCTCGTTGCGCGTTTTCATAGATTTTAGCGAAGTCGTTGTCTTCAAGACACTTTTGTTGCTAGTCTTCGATGTCGTCGGGCTTGATCCTTTCGAATGGCATCGCTGCGGCGCAAGTGAGCATTCGCTCGAGGTCGCTGTCGTCGGGGGTGTCGATTGCCGCCCTCGACAAACAGTCTGCCTCGTGGTGAGTCCGCCCACGACTGTATATTATTTTGAGATTGAACTCTTGCAATGTGAGGGCCCAGCGCGCAAGCTTGCGAGGGAGAGGTTTTTTCTTCCCCAGGCTGCATAAAGAGCATAGTGCCGTGTGGTCGGTGATTATTTCGACTTCTTTTCCCAGGATGTATGCGCGGAAATACTCCACCGCCCAAACGATGCCCAAGCCCTCCAACTCTGTAGCCGAAAGGTTGACTTCACTGCGGCTAGTTCTTCTGCTGGCGTATGCAACCGGATGCCTGCCATCCGTTTCTGACTGCAACAGTACAGCCCCAAGGCCGATAAGGCTATCATCCGTTTTTATTTGCAGTTTCGCCCTGTCGCAGAAATGAACCAATATGGGGCCCGAGGTCAACGCTTCCTTCAACCTGTCGAATACGCTTTGTTGAGCCTCGCCCCAATCGAAAACGACATCTTTCCGAGTTAGTTCACTCAATGGTTGCGCAATGCGTGCAAAGTTGGCCACGAACCGGCGGTAGCCCGCCATTCCTAGGAAGCGTCGAACGCCGGACGGTGGTGGAATTTTTGTCACGCTCTCGGTTTTGCTTTTGTCGGTTTGAATTCCTCTCGAATCAATATAATGTCCGAGGAATCGCAGGCCTGGCTGGCCGAACGAGCATTTGCTCGGCTTTACTTTCAAGCCGGCGCTTCGAAACCTTTGAAACACTTGGCCGAGCGTTTCGATATGTTCGCTCCACGACCTTGTTGCGACTATAACGTCGTCAAGGTAAACCAGAACGTGAGTGCCCTTCAGTTCGTGCATCAATGTGTTCCATCAATGCTTGGAACGTGGCTCCCGCGTTGCGGAGCCTGAAGGGCATTCTGGTAAATTGATAATGGCTTGGCAATCGCTTAACCCTTGTCAGATCTAACAAAGAACGAAAACGAATTCACTTGGGGTCGCGAACAGCAGGGAGCGTTCGACACACTGAAACAAAAATTGACGCCAGCGCCCATTCTTTCGCACTTTTGCGACGAAGCAGAATTACGCATAAAGACGGATGCGAGCCTAGTCGGTCTGGGAGCGGTTCTACTCCAGCAAGAGAGCGACGGCTGGCACCCAATCGCCTACTCCAGTCGCCGCACAAGCCGTAGTGAAAGCAATCTCTCAGCCACCGAGCTTGAAGGCCTGGGCATAGTGTGTGCCGTCGAGCACTTCAGGCCCTACATACTAGGCAAGCACGTTGAAATAATCACAGACCATACAGCACTCTGTGAACTGTGCAGCTTGGGCAAGCGCAAGCCGCTGCCTCGCAAGCTCGCACGCTGGTCAATGATTCTTCAAGAGTTTGATCTTAAAATCACGTATGCTAAAGGTAAAACGCATCACGAACCTGACTGTTTGTCGCGAGCCCCTGTTGAACTCGACGACGACAATTGCTTGGAGCGCGCCCTAGTCAGCGTACTGGACGAAGAGCGCCCTCTCGTCAAACCAAACTGCGAAGCAATTTGGTCGGCCGCATGTTTTGGCGATCCGGCCTATGCCGAGTTCAATAAAGCTGCTGAATCAGGCAGCGATGGCTGGAAAACAATAGATGGTTTTCTCTACAAAGGAAACAAGCTGTGGGTGCCGCATGATATGCCCAATACGTTGCTCGTACAAGCTCATAACGGAAGACTCACCTGTCACGGTGGCGTCCAAGCAACGCACGTCTAAGAGCCTATTGCTGGCCCAATATGA
Organism: Fragariocoptes setiger; assembly: GCA_019968535.1. Taxonomy (NCBI): domain Eukaryota; kingdom Metazoa; phylum Arthropoda; class Arachnida; order Trombidiformes; family Phytoptidae; genus Fragariocoptes; species Fragariocoptes setiger. Next base: position 3,404 of record JAIFTH010000881.1, on the reverse strand, counting down.
ACGACAACGTGCGAGAATACGTCGCCAACTGTGAACGCTGTATGAAGAGAAAAAGGGAGCGAGGGCCACAACCAACCTTCATGCGCGAGCACGTGGCACGTTATCCATTCGAAATTATCGCCATTGACTTCATCGTCGAACTGCCGATTACGACTCGCGGCAACAAGATAATCGTAATCGCAGTCGACCATTTCACGCGCTATATAGAAGCACGAGCGACGGCAGACCGAAGAACGGAAACAGTCAGTCGGTTCATTGTCGAGCAGGTATTGGCGAGACACGGCGCACAGCGCGTGATCTTGACAGACAATGCTCTTGAGTTTCGCTCCGAGCTGGTTCGAGAAATCGCTAACATGCTAAAGTGTGAGCACGCATTTGCATCGGCCTATCACCACAATGGCAACGCGATTGTGGGAAGGGCCAACCAATCGCTGGTGGAAAAATTGTCACTCGGCACGGACATGAATGACAGGGCTCATTGGGATGAATTGCTGCAATTTGCAGTGAACACGTCTTGGCATAGTGCCCTCAAGGCATCGCCATATGAGCTCATACACGGCAGGGAACCTGCTCTACCAGGCGTTGCAGAGCCATCTACGCCCGACTTGTCCAACACTTTCGACTACGCCCGGACGATCAAGAGGAAGGTGGCACAATTGACACTCAAGGCAACCGAAAAGTCCCACTCAAGCCATCTGCGCAGCAAGCAGAATTACGATCAGAACCGAAAAGCAGCTCAGCTGTTTCAGCCAGACGAAAAAGTCCTGAGGTTTGAAGAGGGAGTTCGTGGACCACAAAAGAAATTGAAAGATCGATATTCGGGACCTTTCGAAGTGGTGAAACACGTATACGGCGACTCGTACATAGTGAAAGACGGCAGGCGCGAATTGAAAGTGCACGCGTCGCAGATGAAACGCGCCGCGGCGGTTACAGCAAGCCCCACAAGGACAAGTTCAGTGGCTTCACTGATCTTAGCGACACTGTCTTTGCTGCTCGTGATGCAATCAGCCACATCGTACCCATTTATACCGGTGCCCCCAATATTGTGGCGTACGACCAGATCACCCGTTGCCAATCACATCGTCGACGTCAAAGTGAATATTAAATTCGTCAATCCTCGTAAAATGTTGCCAAGCAGGGCGGCAAACAATACTAAGGATTTCGCCGACTCGCTTGATGTTTGCAGCGCGATGTACGGCCGCTCAATTGCTGGAAACATTTAAAAAGCTGCGCGGCCGATCGCTGAAGCCGCAGTCTTGAAACACAACGAAAGAGACCATGAAGTGCCTGACTCCTTGTTCCGTAGCAAGCGATTCTGGCCAGCTGCAATTGCAGTTGTTATCAATGGTGCTCTGGCGGGCGGTACGGTCGCGCACACCATCGTCACCAATATCGAAGCTCAGCAAAAAACGAAAATGATTACCAACCAAACCACGGCGCTCACTGACGCAGTTAACGTCGTGTCGGAAGCGTTGAATAACACGAGACTATTGCAAAAGGCTCAAGACGAAGCCATAGCAACCGTAGCTAAACATTACGAGGAACGGCTACGATTCGCCAACACTGTCAACGCCTGCTTGGCCACCGCCTGCTTGGTACAACTTGGCCACCGCTTCATGTCACATGAGATGAGCCTGCGCGAGATAGCAGCAAATTGGCCAGATAAAGTCAACTTCAAATTTGCGGGCAAACTGTTGAATGTCACGATCAACGACATACGCAAACTGGGTGAACACGCCATAGGACTCGAGAGCAAATTAATTGCAGGAGATCATCTGCAATTGCATATTCAGGCATACCACAGCGATCCCTCGAGCCATGTCTATCGCGCTGATCCTTTCACTTTCTACAATCACAGCGATGGGCAAAACTGTCTGTCAACTTACATCGGACCGCAGTATTTGATTTTTAACACGTCAGCTAATTGCCTGCGTACACTTAGCGACGATTTCGACGAAGGCGAGCCTGTCGTCGGGCAAGCATGTGCGACAAAGCGCGACTTGGACGTTCAGCTATTCAAGAAAGAAAGCTGTTCATCGTCGTTGCCGGCAGCTAAGAGCGTGGCTTTCCAGTTCAAGCATACTTCGCGCGGCAACTACATTTACTGCGCCACGCGCTCGATCCAGATAGACGGCAGCTTCACCCCTTGCCCACCATACCCGTTTAGGCTGCCACTCGCGATCGCTTTTACTGATGATAACGAGTTCTCATACCGGCACTCGTCATATGACGCATCGCAAGAAACAAAGTACGACGATGCGCTAAGCAAAACCATTTTGGTAAAGATCCTGACATACGAAACACATTTGGTCTCGCTAAACACCAGCGAAATGACGACATCAGCGTGGCGCTTGCTCGACAGCATGCTCGACATCAACGCTGAAATCGGTACCAAAGGACCTCTTGAACGAGCTCAAGAAAGCTGAGTCGTCAATAACGTCGAAAATCGGTGACTGGAAAGAGAGGCAAATCGAGACCGTCAAACGAGTGGTTGCCACAATCGTCATGGTCCTAGTAATGCTTGTGATCTTGCTGGCACTATCATTACTAACACCTTGCCTGAGTTGCTTTTCCAAACTCTTACGATTTTCATTGCGACTCGCAGCGTCAGCGTTCCGTAGAATCAGGCAAAATAACAACTATCGAGTATCGTACTCACGCCTTCCAACGAGTGACGAGTCATACGAGTGGCGAGTCATACGAGTGGCGCAGAAGAGTTTAATCGGTTGTCACGTGACGACAACACTTGAAGGGAGGGTCGTTAAGAGTGACTTAAGACCTAACCCGACCTAACTTGTAAGGGCGACTTGAGTCTGCCTCAGGCGGCAGGACTCAAGCCGCTCATGCCTTATGAACTGGCTCAGCCAGACTACCGAACCAGACCCAATAAAAGGCATTCTGAATCTGACTCTTTAACGTGTGTGTGTGTGTGTTAGGGACTTGTTAGAGACGGACTGGCTCAAGGCCGACCCAAGCCAGCCCGACTTAGTCCTATTTATCTTAGTCTGACTCAACGTGGCTTCTCTAAGTCCATGTTGAGATCGGTATATCTAGCCGCTACAGCACTAATAAAGATTCATTCGGATTCTACCCTTAAAGGAGATCACAGGTCGTAACTTGGAGGTTCTGCCGAAAACCCAAGAAAAGTAGTTGAAAGTAAAGAACCAAGCGGATGAGCCCGCCTAGCACGGCGAGGGGAAAGCTGAGGCTCTCACCAGAAGAGTTCATGTTTATTTAGTACGGTTGATAGTCTAAAATGTTTCCTTCGAGTCCGCTCTAGTTCCCCTTGATAAGGGGTGGTTGTTTATAAAAGATATATTTTTGAGTCAATTTTTCCAACGAACGACCAAGGTCGCCCGTACGGGGTGCCCGCGCTTCAGGCGACGCCGTAGCGCCACCTGACT
>JAIFTH010000063.1:0-76018 GCA_019968535.1 Fragariocoptes setiger | reverse complement strand
GTGTGTGTGTGTGTGTGTGTGTGTGTGTGTGTGTGTGTGTGTGTGTGTGTGTGACATTGAACAATAATCTATGTAGAAATTATAACAAGTGCTTATATAGTTTCAAAATAAATGAATTGATGAACTCGACTGGTGAATGATCCGCAGGGGGTCTGCTGCTGACGTTCATCATTTCGCACAACAATGAATCATTGCCAATGATTTATGGTTACAACTCTTGATGAGTTAGCTCACACTCATAGAAACGCTAATTCTTGCACACATGCAAAGTAATTGATTATGCAATCGATTTTTCCTCAAAAATAGTAAGAAATTTCCTGAACCAACAAACAAGTTGAGTAATTTCGTGACTTGGTGTGGACTTACTGCTTGTGACAAGATGAGGCACGCGAAACTGAGGAAGGAAGCTGATTACTTTTTACTGATTGAATTTTTCAGTGCTGTGTTTTAATGCAACATGAGACTTGATTTGATTGCCACCAATAACCTCTTGTAAGTAGTATAGAAATAAATGAAATCATTTTCACAATCATCATCAATGGCACAAGCATTTGCGACCAGAGATGATACAAAGTGGAGAGCGGCACAAAGATTCACCACTCAAAGTTTGATGAAAAGTCAACTCGAAAGCTCTTTTGTGCCTCGAGCCGACTCCGATTCCGTTAATATGGCGCAAGGTGAATGTCTGGAGAGATCAACATTAACAACGAAAGCAACTCAACATTCACGATGAACGTGGGCATGAACAAAACGAGTAAGCAAGCGGGAGAGACAAACCACAAGTTACGAGGGAACGGTCTCAATTTTCTAACCCCGATTTCCCTGATTCTCAGATATCTTATAGATTCGATGGCGCTGAGTTCGGTGGTGCTGTTCATTTTTGCTAACGCTTTTTTGGGATAGTTGGGTTTATTGTGTCAATTTTTCAAAATATAGTGCGCTTTCTTTGGGCTTTTGCGTGCTTCTAATTGCACTAATTTGTGCATTTTTTCGACATCCGGCCGCACTAGCACAGCTGATTCACGGCACTAAATGTGCGTTCGCACTCGCACTCACACTCACACTATAGCTCGCGCCCGGCCTCAACAACAACAATAACATTGACACCAAAATCAGCATCATCATCAGCCGCAACAGCAGCAACAGCAGCAACAGCAGCAACAGCAGCAACAATTGTTTATCAGCGCAACTCTTCTACCGAGCTTGTATCGATGGCTCTCTTTCTGTTGTCGGCTCCTCAATTCCAGGATCTATTCAAATATTGCTTCAAGAAATCAGGATTGATCGACGTCGACTACGACAGGTTCAAAAACGCCGAACAAGAATGCCTTCGGATGAATGTATCGGAGACCATTGCGAGGATAAGGCCAGCATCATCCGTTGCTCTTGGTGCCTCTGCTTGATGTGTTCTCGGTGTATGTCGGACATGCAGAGCTATGATGGCAAGCCCCACATGGACAAGTGTAGACCTTACCAGGATCAACTGGACCAGAATCAGCATACTGAACTGGATGAGCCAATATCATCGATCTCTAATTAAAATAATAAACATCTTACTTAAATTCAAATAATCTTTAGACTCGGGCATTCAATTCATTTTATTTCATTCAATCTTCATGAATCTAGCCTCGAATGTAAGAGAGAATGCGAGGAAAAAAAGCGAAAATTTAGACCATGCAGATTCAACCCACCGCCAGCACTGCGACATTACCAACTTGCTATACAAACCTTCACAAAAATCGAGTGGGTGGTACGTGTATATAATGGTGATTGGCGCACTTTGGCTTCATTTTTTAGACGAACCACTAGACATTAGCAAAAATGAACAGCACCAACAAACTCAGCGCCCTCGAATCTATAAGATATCAGGGAAATCGGGGTTAGAAAATTGAGACCGTTCCCTCGTTAGCTGTGAGAAGAGAAGCGGTCAAGTTGTATCAACGATTCAATGTTGAATCGGTGGCTCACCTTTACTAGTTTTGTCTGATTGCGATTGATGATTGCCGGCATTAACACTCTAGCATGTTCAATATTCAAGCAACAACAACAATGAGTGAGTCCACTCTGTTGTCTTGGTGTACGCCAAAGTGATGGGCGCTACCCTAGAAAGTCAGTGAATATCGCCGCTAATGTTGACATTGATGTTGATGGTGACAAACACAACAGCAGCAACCATCACAGGTATACGTGTGGTAGTTGATGTCTCTGTAAAACTTAAACCAACGCGGCGGCGGTGTGTTTCTTCAGTGGCAACAGCACAGCGGCCCAGCACGAGCGGCGATGTTGTCGCCGGAGCACTCGCTTTTAAGCGGTACCTTTGACGGCGCACTTTGTGAGAGGCCCTGCCTGGTTTCGTGAATATTCATTCACTTAATGTTAAGTCCAACATATTTTTCTTTCGTTTCTCGTGCAAGAGAATCAAGGACCTATTCACAAGATTTTGATTGTTATCGGCGTAGTTTCTTTACTGTAAATGTAATATACAAATAAACCGAAATTAATGAATCTAAAGCTGTATTGACCGCAATTTGACACAGAAGACAGACGAGCAAACGAAGAGACGAACGAAAGAACAAGCAGGCAAACCTTTAGAGGCAAGCCCACTATTGGAATCAGTGCCATAAATACCAGCGAACCGCAACCGGACGCGAACGCACGTCGCTAGCGCGCTCATGTGCGTACGACGCATGCGCAAATCGAACCGAATGTGGCGAACAGCATCGAACAACTTAACTCAGAAGTTCTTTAGAAGAAGACTGCACACTGAATCAAAACTTAAGGAACAAGCAGCATCATGAACTTGATATTATCAATCAACAAAATTGAGCATTTCAATTTACAATCTTTTTAGCTGTGTTTAAAATTGATCAACAACTTTTTGTCGTGTGCGACAACCAGCAAGCAAATTTCTGCATAACGTCAACATCAACATAAAGCAGCTCAGCAGTTACACAAATTACTGCAAATTATTGATACACAGTCATATCAAGACGTAAAAATATCCAGTTTATCAACGCATTAAGAGCTTACGAATAAGCAAAAAAGTTTCAGACATGTCACCAGGCGCGTACCAATTCTTCATGTATCCCATGTATCAAGGCCAAGGCCGCATGAATCAATTGGGTGGCCATTTCATCAATGGACGTCCGTTGCCAGACGAGAAACGTATTCAAATTGTCGAGATGTCTCAAGCAGGAATGAGACCGTGCACAATTAGTCGGACACTTAAAGTGTCGCATGGTTGTGTATCAAAAATTCTCAATCGATTTCACGTAAGTATAGATTAATTGATATTAATTGTGATTATAACTTAGGAGAAAATTTAACGTTAGTGATGATGATAATCAATTGAAACACCTCAAACGAATAGGAAACCGGTGACATTAGACCAGGCATTATCGGTGGAAGCAAACGAAGAGCTCAAGCGGCCAACAACAATTCAGGAGCACATCGAACGAACCAAATAGTTTCAGGTAAGTTGACAATGATGTTTAAGATTTTTTTCTCTCAGGTTATTTTTCACTCACCCATTTATTTAGAGACTTGAAGTTTTCTGCCAACAAAGACTGTGCTCGTTGAATTTCTTGTAAGCTACAATCAGGTTAGCTGCTGAGGTCGCTGTGGCCACTCGGAATATGTTCACACAGACAGGCGCTACTTGACTGACCATTTCATGCAACTGATTGCCGATCACGCAGATGCAGTCCATTTCGTTGACAATAGTAGCCGATGACTCGATTTGATATTCTATCGTGTCGGTTCCTAATCCTATCATTTGCAGTAAGTTAGGTTTCCACAGCACACACACACTGCCTCCAGACCACACCAGACAATCTGCACATCATCTGAACATCTCTGATAGGTAATGATGGCTGAGAATTTAGTGAGATCGGAACGGCTACACGATTGTTGCTCTTGTCGCGACCCTCAATTATGCAATGTGACTGATTTGTCGCAACGATCAAATTCATCTGAAGCGGTTGGTTGGCTGGTATGTCGCTATTGTTGTCGTTGATTGGATCAGCCGTTGATCGAGACATTATTTGCCAACAATTTATGATTTCATTACTCAGCACATCAGGTAGGACGCTTACAGACGGACTTTTGTATTTAGCCTCATCTTTAGTAGGAACATTGGAAAATAGATAGAACTTTGAAGATGACAGCGGTATCTTTCTGGCCATCATTACGATGGCCTTTGATCGGTGATTGGGAGTAAAAATCCGACAGTCGATCACAGTTCCAATTTCAATGTTGTTAGAGTTTAAAATATACTCCATAAGCCTCGTACAGCACTGAACCGTCGGCTTGAACAACCGAAAAGCTATGGTCATGAGTCCAGCCAACACATTCAATATCAAATGCTTCCGATTTGTTTATCCTAATGTTGATTTAATGTTGGCAGAAATGGACATATTTTAGATGTTTGCAAGACTTTTTGCAGGTAACGATACTGTTGAACGCATTTAGTTAGTGAATAGTTAGTTTTTCTTGAAGCAACATCAAATACAACTGAGTGTTATGTTGCTGTCTGCGATACGCACTCCAGTCACGCATATTTTACGCACTAAACTATAACACTTGAATGTTGTATGAGTCATATCATCAGCTGTTTGATCAAATTCTCAGTAGAAGCTAAATTATTAGGAGAGCGTCACACACAAGCACGCATGAGCGTAATTTGAGTCGTATTAATCAGGTGTAAATTGTGTGTTAGCGTCTATCAATATCTTCAACAGGTGCTGTGGAGGAATGTCATTGAGACAACATTTGAGGCGCGTTTTTAGTTTAATTTGCGACTTGTAAATGACAAAATGAATCAACGAAACGAGACGAGTTATTGCAACAGACAATGCCAAGTAAATGTCACAAAAGACAACGTTGGCCGATCGAATCGAACCATTGTCAAGTCAGTTGTTGCGATTTTGTCTATCCGGATGTTGGCAGATGCACAAATTTTGTGGTATTCGGTGTTGTCGACAACACACAGCAACAATAACAATAGCGACATTAACAACAGCAACTTACATTTTACAAATGGATCAGATCAATTTGATTGAACACAATTGCGTTGGGCGCGATGTGTGTAGCCTGGCCGGCGACGGCGTCATGCTTGATTATAGAATGGCGCCGCGTATAGAAAACGAAAACTTAAGAGAGAATAGAGAATCAGCTTGCTTTGTGAATCAGTTTGTTATGTCTGCACGTGTGCAGAGCACGAGTTTGGAAAGCGTGTCGAAATGCAAGTCCGTTGCGTTGCTTGAAACGTGTCAATTCATGGCCACCACTGACTTCTTGCACTCTACTCAGCTATCGATTGTATTTAGGCTGGCCGAATGAGCCAGTCATCTCATACGAGAACGTGGCCACAGTCGTATATATACGACGGTCCATTGAGACTGATTTTGAACCTACGTCTTGCGCTGTATGTGTGTGTATGTGTCGAATTGGGTACCGATTTGTGATTTGTGCCTACAACAACATTGTACACAACTGTTAGTAGCATTACTGCCGGTTGGCAGTGAACAATGTTGGTGATGCACACACACACATGTATATATACATATATATCGATGAAAGCAGCAACAAACATCGCACAAAGAGTTTATATGTGAACGCGTAATGTGAGCGCTTCAAGTGCTGTTGGTTGCTATACACAATAAATGATTGCCGATCATTGCAATCCACATCGATATTGTTGACAGCGATGGCGCCGCATAGGCTGCTAGTTGTTGTTGGCTGGTTGGCAGTCAATGTCAAACAACCCTCAGTCCCAATGGCGGCCTCTGTGGAAGAACGAAAGTCAAAAGTGAGGTCCTACAACAGAAACAGCGACAACCAAAAGAAGTCGTCGGCTTCTTTCTCTCTCATCATGTGCACTCCTTCATCATTCTTGGTGGTGCCATTGTTATTGTTGCTGCTGCTGAAAGTTTGTACGTAAAAACTTAAAAAAGACCAGGGCAAAAAGAGAGCAGCGAAGTGTCGAATGTTGTCAGAGAGTGTTAAAGTGTCCGAGTATCAGTGTCAATGTCAATGATACACGTTTGAACATTGGTTTCTGCTCAATTGAAGCCGCGACATGACTTTAGAAGCCGATGACTCGTGATCTATTTGTTGTCGTGCCCATTGTATTTTGTTGTTCATTGTGTGTGTGGCCTTATGCCCGCTTATGATCATTGTGTACCGATTGGACGGCCACACACGCACACAAAAACATGACACACGACATACGAGAACTAAACGATACGTATAAACGAATTCAATCACATTGCCATTGATGACAACAATGATAGTAATATTAATAGTTGTAATAACAGTGGTAATAGTGTCGGTTATAATAATGAGAATAGAAAGAATAAGGACATTGCGAAAGTGATGAAAGAATGGCCGCCGAATATGTTGTGGCCTGTCGACGCCTCTTGGTCTCATTTTCTTTAGTCGGTTCTTGTTGTGCTCATTACAGGTAATAGCGATATTGTCCCACACTCGTACATGCACAATGAAAATCACAACAATGTACTACTAATTCTATAGCTAAGAACAACATTTGTCTCAACATGAACGGTATCAAACGCAGTTCTAAGCCGTTTATACAGATTGATGCGAACATTGAAAAGAACTTATTGTTGTAAGCATGCGTGAGTGTTTGTGTGTGACATAAAACGTTGTTTAGACTATTCTAAAGCAACAAATCACTCGTTTCCAGTTTCTTACTTTTCGGGTTCACGAAACTTATCTTAGAAATATCTTTGAGCTTCTCAAAGAATTTCAGCTCAGAGCTTGAAGTGATGTGAAGTGAGTGCAACAACAACAAACCAGAGTCAGATGTCACAAACAAAGAAACACATCGCCGCTACGGGGCTTAAACAAAGTTAAGTAACTGGTAGCATACACAAATCACAACATACAGTACTTTGTTTGATAAAAGTTTGTGTGCAAGCATGAGTGTGTGACAAAATATAGGCTACACTTGAGCTGAATGCACGCTAAGTGCAACGACAACAGCAAGAACAAAACTTTCTTACAGCTATTGCAAAGCTCATGTGACACCATGTCGAGGACGCTCGATAGATCGGCTTAGTGTTGTCTTTGTTTGTACCACGACGAAAATGGCGTGTTTGTTCATGACAAACACATTGGTGCAGCACGTGCTAGTTGACCATGTAGATTCGTGATATGTAGGCAGAATCAACAACAAGCGTCGTATGCGGCGTGATACGGCATCATACAGCATGATTCAGCGTGAATCGCGTTGGTTGAGTATTGTAAGAAAAATAAGTGTATATTCATAGTGGAACCGAGACATGGGTGCGCCCACTACATGGCATGCCGACGCACACAGTTCTAGAAGCCAGGTCAATGCCGTCGCTCTTTTGACGATTGACTTTGACATTTTGTTTTCACAATTCACCGATCAACCAATCGATCGGTCGATCAAAGTTTGTATTCTATGTTTTCTAACTTCGCTCACCTTCAGCATTGATTTCTTCGAATCTTTATTAGTACATTCTATCGTTATTTTATTGAAAACCGGCTAGAGGCAATTGATTATTGGTAGCCAATGTAAAGGTAGGATGTGACGGTAGCACTGCAAATGAGCACCGTCCTTGTGTTTGTGACCATTGTTTTGACTCAATGTCACTCCCTGCTCTTTCTTTTATCAGGCGCTGTTATCATCAAAATGCCTTCATGTCTAGTTGTTGGTCATTAAGTTCTGTTGTTGTTGGTTTGACCGTTTCTTCACTACACATACACTGAATATGTTTCTCAAAGGTAAAAGATATACTAAAAGTCATAAACTTGTCTATTGCACCCACAAACATTGTCATCGTCTTCATATTACCGCAACAGATACGGACGGTGTGATTATTTCAACGAATCAACAGCAATCAGCACATTTGCATGGCACCCATAATGTAGCTCCACAGTTCGATTGTCACGTACGTAGTAGTACATTGGATTCTGTGATGCAGCATCAATCGGCATCATTGATACCTGGAGGCACCAACAATCCCAACAGCGTCAATAACAGCGATCATGACACTGTCAGCCAACACCATCACTATTTGCATCATTATGGTGCCAATGTTGGTTCAAACGCTGTTAATAGCAGCAACAACAGCAGCAATGATGTTGGTGTGGCGGTTTCAGGTAACTTTGTTGGTAACTTGATTGTCGACGAGCGCAAAAATCAAGACGAAAGCAGTAGTCGGCATGAGCGACTCAATAGTACGTCGTCCACGCATACAGCTGATGATGAGCAAAACCAAAACAGCAACAACAGTGGCGGTGGACAGCAGCAACAATCAACACGTCAGCGCCGCTCGCGAACTGCCTTTACTGCCGATCAAATTCGTGAGCTTGAGGCAGAATTTGCCAAGGCTCAATATCCGGACGTAACAACACGCGAAAAATTAGCTCAACGTACACAACTAACCGACAATTGTGTTCAGGTATGTGTTCGGCTAACTATATAGGCCTTTATTTCATTATTTTTCATTTTTGCTTCACTCTCACCTATAATGTGTATATGTCTAACACGATGAATTTTGTTTGTCTGTTGATTCATTCTCTTGGGTCGCGATCGGCGATCATGTGTGATTGCAATCGGTATGTATTGATGACGTGTGCACGCTGCTCGATTGGTGTCATCGATCACTCGGTTCATTGTCTTTGTTCAACGTTGTTTGTGCGATACCGTTTGTTCGTTTGACCGACACGCGTTACTGCCGTTATTGTGGTACTCGGGGAACTCTGTTGCACGATTGCGCAATTGCCGATTGACTTTTATAGGTTTGGTTTAGCAATCGGCGCGCGCGGCATCGCAAATCGCATCCGGGTACTGCTGGCCGTGCGACAAACTCAACAACGGCCTCCACGTCGAGCTCAGTATCGCCACTTAGTCACGAGCACCTGCCTTATTCTACCACACCTATCCAAACATCGACGCCGGCCTCTGCAATTGAAACAATGGGTCCTACTCACGTGGTAGGCTTGCCAGAGTCCAAATCCGTGTCTGATCATCATCACCATCAGCATGCATTACATCAAAATTCACGCAACATACACGAACACCATCACTTGGCTGGCCCTTACCATCATCGCGGCCATCACCATCACCACTATAATCACTCTCATCCTCATCAGCGGCACAACAACACAATTCACCGCAATCACTATCATAATCCATCATCGACTTCATCGTCGTCGTCATCGACGGTAGCGGCAGCAACTGCAGCTCATACAGCTGCAGCAGCAGCGGCATCCTTGTTGGCCTCAAGTGGGGCCCACTTTCCGGCTCCAAGCACCAAATTCCATTCCGCAACAAATATTCTCACGAATCATACACCCACCAGCACGGACAATATAGTCACTACGACAGGTACGGCAGCTGCTGCCGCTGTCGCCGCTGCTGCAGCTGCAGTCGTCGCTCCACCGGGCAAACTAATGTCAGTGTCTCCCATTAGTAATGCCAGCGCCACAGTCAACGATGCAACATACCACAACCACTCTCAGCACCCTAGTGCGCATCCAATGAGCACATACACACCTGACACATATGCACAATATGGATATCAGCATGCTGCTGTGGCTGCTGCTGCCTATGGTCAGCACCATTCACATGACACCATTATAAGTCATCATCAGCAACATCAGCACCTTCCACATCATCAGCAAACTCATCTGGCTCAATCACATCATCAAGCACACACACCGAGCCACCTACCACAGCAGCAGCAGCAACACCAGCAACCACAACAGTTACATCTACATCATTCTTCTCAGGCACCACAATTGCATCACATGGGCGAGCATCACATAAATCATCATCATAATCATACTCAACATCATACCCAGCAACAACATCAGCAGCAGCAGCAGCATCAACAGCACCCAAGCGGCTTCGACTCGATGGCCTACACTCAATATTACCATCATCATCATCATCATTCACGAACCGCGGTGGCAGCAGCGGCAGCCGCATATGGATCGAACGGATCACAAGCACACAATAGAATCTTTCAGCTCTAGAAGGGATTATCTTTGGATGTTGATGGTGTAGATTTCAATTGGTGTAATTGGTAGCACATTGGCGTGTGCATGTATATGTGTGTGCATCTCACTAATTAGCATGACCTTTGTGGACTCTGGTTTACGCGTTCATCGCAGACTTATGCTTTCTCTGTGCACATAGAGTTGACTTTAGTGTGCCTTAAGACTTCAACAATAGGCTAATTCTTCAAATAGGCTTAAAGTAGCTTCTAGCGAATGTGTATCATGTTTTTCGGTCACGTCATGGCCATTGGCACACGACGAAATGACCGTGCAAATTCACTGTCATGCGTTGTATATCCATTTAGCTACTGAATTACTGGCAAATATAATATAACAAATCAACACAATACAGAACACACACTCTCTTGATCCATGTCCAATATGTCTCAACATTGTTCCATCGAATCCAGTCCAGTTGAGAGTCTATCTAAGTGTGCAGTGCCATGTGTGCCCTTTTTTCCACGTTTACTAATCCGATTCAATGATTATAATTTATATTATATATACTGCTATATGTGTTTACACTTTAACTGACTGATACGTTTTGAAATGATACGAAGTGATCGAATTCAATGATACAAATAAACAGACAAACAAATAAACGAATGCGACAAAAACTTAAATAGATTAACCTCTACAGAAATTTCTCTCATGTGAAGAAATAATAGTCGAGTGTTGACACACTCCGCATTTCGATTTGTGTTTCACTAGTTCGCTGCGCACACGCGCGCTCTAACTTATTTCGTCCTGCAGGATATACAAATGCATGACCACATCCTGCTAAATGTTTTCTTTTTTTCTCGCTTTGTTCAAGGCCTTGAGTGTTCGTGTGTCGACGTCGTCACACAACAAACATTGGTGCTAACCTCAATTACATTCAGCGTCTGGTTTTAATCAATATTGAATACTAGTAAAGGGTGCCAAAGACTTAGTATGGAAAAAGAATAAAAGAAGCACATATGACTATGCCTTTGAGCAGTGCATTTTCGAGCTCACGTTGACTTCTATGGCAAGCATATCATTTTCACTGAGACATACTAGATTTTTCGTGACAATTGAATCAATGCATCTTGTGTTCAACAGATATCACGAAATTCTTATCTTACTGACCAAAAAATGAAGTAAAATTAGAGTATGGTGCCTCTATTACACCAAAAAGAAGCGGGAAATTCTAAACGAAAGAGATGTTTATCTGTGTGAGTTTGTCCATGCGTGCGTCATGCTAACACAGCTGATAGCTGTCCGCATTAAGATTGCTCAACTGAACGCTGGGACATTATGATGCTGAAGAATTATGCTCTCGTTACCTGCGATTCGAACGCTCAAAAGTAAATAGAATCAATAACATTCGACAACACCCAGTGCATATTCGTGGGAAGGAATACATATACTAACCATGTTAGGGCAAAAATGTTGAAATTAAACTGTGAGAGCTTTTTTTTAAAATGATATCATCATATGTCTCTGACTGTGAGACCCATGAGTTTCGATTGAACATCGCATAGTTTTCATCGATCCCAAGTAGTTAGGCGTCAAAAAGACATGGATCAACATCCTGAACCAGTGGCTCACCACTCGAGCAATCATCAACAGTCGATCGACATCAACACCTTGTCAGATCCCTCAGGTGTATTTGAATTGCTCGATATAATAGGATCAGGCACTTACGGCGATGTATACAAGGCGCGTCACGTTAAAACGGACCAGATAGCAGCCGTCAAGATCATCAAGCTTGATCCTGGGGAAAATTTTCAAGTTATACAACAAGAGATTCTCATGATGAAGAGCTGTCGTCATCCCAATATTGTAGCATTTTATGGCAGTTACTTTAGAAAAGATCGATTGTGGATTTGCATGGAATACTGTGGTGGTGGTTCCTTACAAGATATCTATCATGTAACCGGACCACTTAGTGAGCCCCAGATTGCATTGGTATGTCGTGAGACACTCAAAGGTCTTCATTATCTGCATGCACTTGGCAAAATGCACCGAGACATCAAGGGGGCAAATATTTTGCTCACAACTATTGGCGAAGTCAAGTTGGCCGACTTCGGGGTGGCAGCACAAGTCACTGCTACTATACGCAAACGAAAGTCTTTTATCGGCTCACCATACTGGATGGCACCCGAAGTGGCCGCCGTGGAAACCAAAGGTGGTTACAATCAGCAATGCGACGTTTGGTCTGTTGGTATCACAGCCATTGAATTAGCCGAACTCCAGCCTCCAATGTTTGACTTACACCCAATGAGAGCATTATTCTTAATGTCCAAGTCAAATTTTAAGCCTCCAACTCTCAAAGACAAGAATCGGTGGTCTAAAGAGTATAGGAGCTTCGTAGAATCAGCTTTAACTTGTAATCCTAAGAAACGACCGTCAGCTGAAAAACTTTTAGAACATCCATTTGTGCTGCCTCACCTGCCACGACAACTCATGCGTGATTTACTTGAACGAGCACAGAATCCGCATACAAACTTTAGTCATTTTCAAATAGAACCTGATCCAGAAGAGGAGAAAATGTTGATGGACATACCGCGCAGGATTACATCGTCGAAGAATGACGCCGCGCACGATATAGTTCAAACGTGTTTGGACCAAGATGATGAAAGTGAGGCCGATAA
The DNA here is from genome assembly GCA_019968535.1 of Fragariocoptes setiger. NCBI lineage: Eukaryota > Metazoa > Arthropoda > Arachnida > Trombidiformes > Phytoptidae > Fragariocoptes > Fragariocoptes setiger. Next base: position 63,344 of record JAIFTH010000063.1, on the reverse strand, counting down.
GCCCCCGCAGGCACCGCCGAGACGACGTAGACCAGTGACAACGGTCGGTTTTCCATCAGCCGAATCGAATTTCAAACAACCACAACAAAGGTACTCTCATGTTCCGTCAGAGAAGCAAGCTGCACACAAGTTTCAGAAACCTAAAGTGCCTCCACCCCCAGCGCCGGTCTCGTCCAGACCAATCGCCAATGGATTGCCTCCCACACCGAAAGTTCACATGGGGGCATGCTTTTCCAAGGTGTTCAATGAATGTCCTTTAGCTATCAATTGTGCCGTATCATGGGTACATCCGGAGACACACGATCAGCATATATTGCTCGGGTGCAACGAAGGCATCTATACTTTTAATCTCAACGAATTGCACGACGCCTGTATGGATGTTTTATTTCCAAGAAAAACAACGTGGATGTTTGTGATCAAAGATGTCTTAATGAGTTTGTCAGGTCAAACAGCACACCTGTTTCGTCATGATTTGGTCAGCCTTCATAATAACTCAAACAAGGGCCGGTTCGGTTTGCCAATGGATTCCATGATCAACAAGATCCCCGACAAGCTTGTGCCGCGGAAATTTAACGCATCTACCAAGATTTCCGACACACGAGGCTGTGTAGCCTGTTGCATCGGTCGTAACCCATTCAATGGATTCAAGTATTTATGCGGAGCCGTGCCAACAGGAATATTTCTTATGCAATGGTATAACCCTATGAACAAGTTTATGTTGCTGAAGCATCTTGAGCTGCAAATTCCGTCATCCTTGCCTTTGTTCAGTATGATCATATCGCCCGACTATGAGTACCCATTGTTGTGTGTGGGTGTCAGAAGACGTAGCGATCTCCAATCTTCCCTTAAATTGGATCTCATAAATCTAAACTCATCGGCAGATTGGTTCGACGATGAAGATTTATCAGACACCATCAAATCAGATCAGAACTTATACAATCTCATCAACGTCACTCAACTGGACAAAGATACTATTCTAGTTTGTCATGATAAAGTAGTCGAACTGGTCGATCTTAATGGAACACGGAAATCTAATAAGAAATCTCCATCACTATTGCGCTTTGAATTTTCAATTGAATCAATCGGTAAGCATGGATTTAGAAATGTATTACAGAAAAATCATCTCAAACAGAAATAATCAATATTCTAACTTCTTTGTTCATTTGTCCCACCCATTCATTTAAAATGCAAATAGTTTGTCTTTCCGACTCTGTGCTTGCATTCCATAAGCATGGCATGCAAGGTCGAAGTTTTAAGACCAATGAGATTGTGCAAGAGATCAATGATCCGTCGAGAGTTTATAATGTAGTTGGAAACGATAATGTTGTTGTTCTTGAGAGTCGGCCTACCGAGGTCCCTGAGAGCCCATCTAATCTCTATATATTGACCGGCCACGAAAACACTTTATAGTCTCCATCTTTACCTGATTACAACTACATCGTTATCGAACAACCAAACTCAATGTGTGATCCAATTGAGGCATGCAAATTTTAAGTATTTCAATGATTCTTTGTTAAAATAACCTTCGTTTTTGCAATAAAAATGGTACAGCTGTATCGATCATATCCCAATCTTGACCTGGGTTGAATTAGTTTATGCAATACATCGCATTATCTACCTCCACGTATCATGCAATCATTCAATGATTCTTCAAAAAAGATATGATATTATCATTTGTTCAAACTTGGAAGAGGTCACCCAGACTAAATGGCGTTGTGTACATGTGACCTCAAATTCCTCTACTCGCATCTCATTACGTAACCTAAGCAAGGAAGAATGTTCGAATCACGCGCTCAAACCAAACGACCACAATCATAATCCGCATCAGGAATGGTAGAATGAAATCTCATAAATTTTCAGAATAATTGATTGGTGGTTGTTGTAGTGTCATTGGATTAGACACAGTTTGTTGTCTTGCAACTGTGCATATCACCTGTGTCGCCGTCAAATGGTTGTCAGTTTGACTACAGTGCGATAACTGTGATTCGCTCGGCACGATGGGATCGAACGCGTCTCAGCTAGAGCGTGAGATTGGGTCCGAGCATTTTCCACAAAATGAGCACTATTTTGGCCTGATCAACTTCGGGAACACGTGCTATTGCAATTCAGTCCTCCAGGCACTATATTTCTGCCAGCCATTCCGGGAAAAAGTTCTCGAATACAAGTTAAAAAGTACCAAGCGTAATACCAAAGAGACGCTGTTGACATGCCTTGCGGACTTGTTCCACACGATTGCAAACCAAAAGAAGAAAACTGGATCATATGCGCCGAAAAAGTTCATCAATAGGTTGCGTAAAGAGAACGAAGTTTTTGACAATTATATGCAACAAGATGCTCATGAATTTCTCAATTATCTCCTCAACACTATAGCTGATTTATTGAGGGGGGAAAAAGGTGATAAAACTGCCATCACGTGGGTCCATGAAATTTTCCAAGGCACGTTAACCAATGAGACCCGTTGTCTCAATTGTGAGTCAATGTCCTCGAAGGACGAAGACTTCATAGATCTCAGCGTAGATGTGGAGCAGAATACATCGTTAACGCATTGTCTACGCGTGTTTAGCAAAACCGAAACACTAGGTGCCGAGCATAAATACTATTGTGAAAAATGTTGCTCCAAACAAGAAGCTCAAAAGTGCATGAGAATCAAGAAGCCCCCAATGATATTAGCCCTTCATTTGAAACGTTTCAAATATATGGAGTCTCAGAATCGCCATACTAAATTGACATCGCGTGTTGTTTTTCCGTTGGAATTGCGTTTGTTTAACAAAACTTCAAATAGCGACAGTGATGATCGATTATACGACCTAGTGTCGGTCGTGATACATTGTGGTTTTGGTCCAAACCGGGGGCATTACATAAGTATTGTTAAATCATTTGGATTCTGGCTACTGTTCGACGACGACTACGTCGATAAAATCGACGCATCCAGCCCATTAGAAGACTTCTATGGTCTTACGAATGACACACAAAAAACATCAGAATCGGCATATATTTTGTTTTATCAAAGCCGAGATAGCACTTCTTAATAAACTAGAGATAAGTGATGAATTTAAAGTTAAATTATGACATGGCTCAACAAATCAAATGCATTGAAGTGTTAGCTCGTGGTAACACTGCACACCCCTCTGTGTTGCAATCAGTGAACTGTTAGTTATGAGATGTATAGAATTGTCACTATTTCTTTTATATTATAGTTTAATGGATAAGAAAATCACGGTTCATCGCCCATTGTAACTCTGGTGTAGATGAGCTGGGCACCGTGCTTTGCAACAGGCTTAATCTGACCTTTCTCGTGCAGCTCCTTAAGAACCTTTTTGGCCAAGCTGGCACGCACCTTCATACGTTCAGACACGACCGATGGTGTTATGAGTTTGTACTTGGGAACTTCTGAGACGGTCTTTTCATATGTAGCCTTGTCAAAAAGGACTAAATTGTTGAGCTTGTCTCTGACTTTTCCCTTTGACCACTTCTTCTTTTTGGCTTTGCCACCTCCTCCTCCTTCCTTCTTTTTGGCGACGGGTTTGTCGGATTTCTTGGAATCCTTTTTGGGGGGCATGATGGTATTTTATTGTTACTGAGACTATTATTCAATAACTATATATCAAGTGGTGTGCGGGACAAAAGAATAGATGAACTCAAAATTGTCGATTCTGCCTCGCGGACCAACACTCCATTATTCCAATGCCAGCTAGCGTGCTGCTTGCTCACCTTACGGTTCAGCGCACACACACAACACAGCGGAAGCATAATCATGTGTGCTTGTGGCGACGCATGCGCATCCGATTCGTTTGTTAATGCACAAAATTTGAAAATTTAATTCCATCGGCGAAATTAAAGTTTACTTAAAGGACCGATAGAAGTCGCTGGTTGAGCCATTTGGTAAATACCAGAGAAATCAACAAAGTATCATCAAGTGTATAGGTATATAGCATTTTAATGATGTGATTGACTCTCACAAGTACGAGTGCACAAATAAACAGACGGGCAGGCAGGCACAAGTGTACACGTACACACAGCCAAACAAGATTGTTGAGGCGCTCGCTTAGAGCGAGTTGGATAGAGCGACTAACTTGAGAAGAGAGCGAGTAATGCGGCGATTGTCAGCGGGAGTTGAAAGCACGATCATTTGCATCATTCACAGGGACAAAACACAGACGGATGAAGTGCCATGCTGTGATTGAATCTTTTACAAAGTCGCTCAAGACTAACTCACTCAGGCGACTTTGTGTATTTCTTGGTATCTTTGTAAGTTTAGGACGAGTTTGTCAGTGGCAACACTACAAGATAGAAGATAGAATAGAGCCAAGTTGACTCGATTGAGATCGAGATGAGCTCGATGTGAGCTGAATGAATCGAGCGCGCGCGAGACGAATCGAAAACAAACAGTCGTGTGCTCAATATTGATGTCGTAAGCTTGCAATATCTTTTAACTGAGAGAGAGAGTTTAAAGTATCGGCAATCTAGTAAGATATAAATTGCACGAAATTAGAGAGCAAAGAGAAAAATCTGAAAGTGAATATCGGCTAATGAATGAATGAAATCAAGTGCACGAATGCATTACTGTTTGACTTCTGCATTTGCTTTGTGGTATATTGCTGTCGCAACATATACATTTGAGATGCCTGAGCTCGTATTCATCATCTTCGTACACGTACTTATGGTTAAGTATATACACCTGTCAGTTGGGACAAGAGCGTAACATTTTACAATAAACTATCAATGAGTGTAGCTAAACAGAACAGAGAGTTGAAAAAGAGTAGGAACAAGGAAATATCGTGGATTTATGTGCCATGATTTTGGTCAAGCCGTCTCAGGTCTGACGTATTAAGCATGTTGCTGTGTTGTCAAGATGCCACTTTTAACATAATCGATCAGCGTATGTACACGCACATACAGGTACAGACAAAACAACAGTTTAGCAGTTCTCGAAGCCAAAATTTGGCAAGCTAGTCAGTCAGCCAGCTAGTATCGAGCGAGTGAATGAATGAAACAAAATCTTGAATTGTAAGTTTTAAATTTTTATATAAATATGCATTTCTTTCTCATATCTGGCAACTCTCCGTTTTAATGCGGCCCTACTCTACAGCACTATTTGACGATGCTCTTCGCTACGTAATGCTCTTTGCTTAGAGTTATATCACATCGATTGCTAATCGAGCACAATCCAGCAGGCAGCCGACAATGTGTGTGGATTAGTTTGAGCTGTTGAAACAGCACATCGATAGAATAGAGAGCCAGGAAGCCGCCGTTTTCCAATGCCATGGCCATGCACACAATATAACAGGTAGCACAAAGGTGAATAGCAAAGTTATAGTGTGTGTGTGCTTGATCCGTACATCTCAGCGGCCTATCGTCACAGGCTTGCTCACGATGACGACGAATGGAAAGAAAGAAACAAACGAAGACGACAAAAGTAACCAAGAGACGAAAAAGACGGCCAATGCATAAACACTTCTCGAGCTCGCCGAGTTTAAATGCTTGAATTTTCATGTTATTTCTGTTATCGTTGTGTGTAATGTGTGGCTGCCACTAAATCCTGTAATATTTGCAACTCATGCGCTCGTCGTTGTTGTTGACTCAACAACAACACCAAAAGTTACAAATATTCAAGGCAGGTCCTCGTTGAATTACACACATTACAAGCATTCGTTCATCACAAATGCTTAAACTTCTACACTGGCTGGACGTCAATCGAGCTAACCACTGACCGAATGTTGCAAATGTGCAAAGAAAGAGAAATAGCGAAAAACAAGTGCTCAAGTGTTGCATAATTTTTGAAACGTTGTTGTATGTCGAAAGACTATTACTCCAAGCAGTCAATGAACGAACATTTAGAAGAACACATAAGAAGGGCACGCAATTTTTATTATCGAACTTCATTGCATCATTGTTGCCCAGTGTATCGTCATATTTTGTTCTCACTCGAACTTAGAATTGACTGGCTTGCTCGCCCGCTCGATTATTGCAGTCAAATTTGGAAGCTAAATTTTAATCTCGTCGAAGGAAGCTTAGCAGACATCACAAGAGTTTGCTTCAACATTGGCCTCTAAACAACAAGTCGTGTCGTCGGTCGCACCAGTCAGTGTTGCGTGTGATGCATATCGCCAAAGTCAAGAGACTGAAGGCTTGCAAAACTCTGCTCGCTCATGAATACATGTGCATACTTAAGTATGTGCAAACTTGACCACATACAATATAAGCACATACAACACAACCACACAGTGTAATAGTAAAAATAATAACATGTGGTTAGTTGTTCATGATTACTTGCCCAATGCTCTCTTACTCTCGCAGTTGTCGCTCTCTGTCGTCTTATCAACTCAGCTGTCAGTGTGCGTGTGTATGTATGTGCACCTGTGTGTCCTATTAACTACCGATGTTTTTCATCGCTGATCCATTCATGAGACAAGCCGGTACACATATTACTCACATTGGTGTGAGCAATGAGCTGTGAATTGTAAAGTTGTGTGCAGTGGCGATGATTTGCCTCGATTAGGCACGCGATACAGAAACAGACAATTCTTACTATTTTTTTCGCTCCTTATTTTCGAATGTGTTCAACTTGTTGCTCGACAATGTTACTCGTGGAGCAACAACTGAGCGAGCATGGCCGATCGGTCACATCACATCACACACGGACCAAGGTCAGCAATGCAAGATATAGATTTACCTTCTTCTTCCCTGCGTATGTATACCGTTCTGCCTGATTGTCATTCCAGAAACTGGTGACCATCGTGAGAAGACACGTCAACATGATCCCATGAAGCACGTTCACGATTGATATGTGTCCAAATCAGATTGGAGTTGATTTAATCAACGACAACAGCAGCATCAAATTTTCGAGGAAAGAGATTTCATAACAACTTTGTCTTGGTTTCAGGTTTACCTTATCATTCACACTGATGAAATTTCGACGACTTGAACGAGAGAGTAATGAATTCTTTCTATAGCTCATCTTATTCGTAATCAGTGTGTGTGTGTGTGAGTTTCTGATAAACTCGATCGTGATTACGTTGCTCTATTTGCGCTGCACACATTGAGCATTGAATAACACATGATAAAGGCAAAACTATAATGATTATTCACAGGTTGAATTGAATAATGCACCACTAACTAAAAGAAACGTGATTATTGTTGCAGTTTGCGATCAAAATGAGTCAAATCAACTGATGATCATCGCTCATGAATTTGAAAGAGAATCCAATCGACTACACAAAGTTCACAGATTAGTCGATCGGCTCAAATTTGTTGTTTATATCTACTGTGGATCAGTGTGGAAAAACTCAGGTTAGCCAACTGAGCGAGAATAGTATATCTCTATCCAGCTGTGATGCAAATTTCTTTCTTTTCCTCTCTGGGCCCAGTTTAGGTCAAACAAATAGTGCAGACTGAAAACTAAAGTATTACTATTGCAAACTGGAAAAGAGCGTCAAAATGCAACAACAACATTCAACTGACCACGTTGAAACAAACTCTCATTCGTGGCTTCGTCATACAACGACGACAACAGCAATTCGAGGCGCTACAAGTCCAATCGATCGCTTAGAGAGCTTGTTTCGACTTTGCCCGTAGTGCGCCTGCATAATAGCACTGCATAACATAACAAACCACGAGCCACGAGGCGATTTCATACGAATAGCTGCTTCTTATCGTTTGGAAGCGGCATGCGGCCACCGACCGAGTACGATGCGGTTGTTTCGCCTGCAATAACGACATGTGCTGTCTGTGCCAATAGTCGTTATTCCACGATTTCACTATACAAGTGACCATCACAGAGATTGTTGGCCAACTCAGCAGTGAGCAACGAACAACACTAGTGAGCATCTATTAGCCGAGACCAATTGAGCGGCAATTCATTTGAGTATTTGTTCATTCTCTCTGTGGCAACATCTAACGAGCAATGCCAATGACGCGAACGTTGACTGCCTACTTCAAACACTTCCAATTTCCAACATTGCAACAGAATAAACGTTATACGTGCGTTACGTTATCTATATGTGAGCAATTCTCGTATTTGAAACATTCTACGTAGAACTAAACGATCGCTCCTCGATTTTAGACGAGTTTTGTGAGTCGTTTGTCGCATACCATTTTAGAGATAGCTGATTCAATAGATGGCGCCACTGTTGATAGATTTGTATGAGTCAATAAGCGCAGTCCGTATCAATTCGAACAGTTTGGTTGGTGAAGCGGTGAGGGTGCTTTGGCATCGAATGCTGTTGCCTGAGAAGTTGGTGTTTTTTCCTGCACTCACTTGTCGTTATGGTTGCAACCACGACCAACAGTGACAAGATCTAATCGCAATCTCGTCAACATGGAATCTAAACTATTTCATTGGCGCTTGACATTCCGACAAGGGCACAGCAATAGACGAGATGCTGTCGATGGTATTCGCAGTGAAGTATGGCGTTGGAGATGAGTGGCTCTTCTATCGATACTTTAAGAAAAGCTCCAATGTCAAAAGTCATAGAAAGAGATAGTCTAATATCGATGCGTTTGAGTTATCGAGCTATCAAGCACCTGTTGAGGAATGTGTCACTGCAATGTAGACAATTTGACATGTATTCGAGAGTGATTTTACTATCACACAAGTTTCAATTCTTATAATCGAAAAAGTTCAAGTTCCTCACTAGAATTGTAAACATTCTCTAGCATTGAAGAGCTGGTGAATTAGCTATGTATATATACATCTGAGCATAATTAGAGAGAGAGAGAGAGAGAGAGTATTCAGATTAAGAGCATACTAGCTGTCCAGTGCCACACACAATAATGGACTAATAAATCACCTGACGTGTTTTTAGCGACAATATGCCAGCGATTTCATTTATATTTTGTTTCACAACAATGCAATGCGATGTACAATGTGCTGAGATCGGCGCATGCACACTCAAATGGTGGCAACTCGTGAGACACGCGACGCCAATCAATACCCACGAAACTGGATATAATTTGTTGCTGTTGCGTTCACTCACTGGCTCCACAGTAAAAGGCTCTAGCAAAGAAGCGCTCTATTATGCTCTCTCGATAAAATGTTTTAGTATTGTGGTTTGGTTGATTGTACACTTGATTCTGGATGTACTGTTGGTGGCTTCAGTTGGTAGCCGGGCTGCCAATTGTTCGTCGGCCAACCAACCAGCGCTTTCACAAATTGACTCTACGTGGAACTGGTCAAGCAGATCAAACTCAAGCTATTGTTGTTATTGTCGTCTCGACGCTCGCTGTTTATTCGCTCAATGCATCAGGCGGTGCATTAGCTTACAAGCGATCAGGTGAGGCATCCTTGCAGCAGTAGCAGCATCAACAGCTGAAGTTAGTCACGATGGCCATGGATTATGCGAGCGTACGACACCACGTCAGTCTCAGAACCAGCGAAGCGATGCTGGCTGGACGGTCGACCACTGCCCAACCAACCAGCGACAAATGGTCGACAATCGTATTGCTACGAATAGGCGATACTTTGCGCGAAATATCGCTTTTACGTTGACTGTCGACTGCAAGTGATTATATTACAGCAGTGAAGCTCATTTTATAGCAATGTTTGTTGGCCAGGTAACTAAACAAAGAGAAGCAACAATTCTAAAGAAAGAAAACAACACTGTGGACGAACAGAGCCCATTGTGTGGTGCATTCGACAGATACTGCCTTTGTCGAATGGACTGAGCTGAACAATTGAAACAGCTGCGTCAATGATGCCAATGCTGCTATTCGAGAGCAATATTAGCGCCGCGCGTCAGTTCGCTGATAATTGAAACCTTTTTTAGTTCCCTCACTTGTTACACACGCAAATGCCACACTTTTCACCTGGTCACTTCACCCGGCATTATTAAAATGATTGCTGCCGCTGTTATGTTGCGAACAACAATAATATACTATAAGAGCACAATTACTAGACAAACATTGTCCCCCTCAACGTCGGCCACCACTTCACTTGGATTGTCTACAAAAGCTTGCTAGCTGGAAAATTCTACACAAAGAGACTAACCGCATTTAAGCACAAAAACAAATCTGTAATAATAAAAGCAACAACGATCAAACGATGATGTAACAAACATACAGACAGACAGGTAAACAAGTCATCTAGTATGGTGAAAGCGCGCGTCCATTCTGATACATCAAATTCTGATGTTAACCTTCATTCTTGCGAACTAACACTGAAGCGTCTCAAGTTTCAACCTTGTTTGTTTGCTTGCTCTTCTTCTGTTCACAACTAAGAGCACTTGTTACTTCAAGACCACCAGCTTTGTTAGCTTCTGTGTTGGTGTGTTTGTATGCGTGTGACTTCAATGTCGTGCTCGATAATTGAAACTCTACACGTTTGAAAATCCAAAGAAACATCAAACCGGGTATCATCTGCGAAGACATCAAAATCATCTAGACAGACTTGATACTACCTGCACGATGAGCGTCATTATAGTCTCACAAATTACAAGTTACAAATTAACCACTTCATGCTGTGCAAAGAGCTCACGATCAGATGCTCATCTGATCGCTGACAACGCGACATTCCGCTTGACGTTAGAAAGCTTGATCTGGCTTCTGTCAAGCTTAGAGCCCATTGATGCGTTGCTCTCGCGGATGCGCCAATAGACAAGGAGAAAGAATAACAAGTGTGATAATAACAAAGTAATGATGACAAAGATCGAGACATTGTTGGGTGTGTCTGCAGTGTGAGCATTCTTTCACACTTACAGTGAGTGTAAGAGTGCGCGTTCTATTTATTCCCGCTCAATAATTATACAAATGCCAAGAATGTGTTTATTTCGTTTCTTTCATTTTTCTTCTTTACATAATAAATTCATTCAAAGCACAGCATTGAGCACAACAGTAAACATTCAACTTTTGACATGTGTGGTGTGTGTGTGTGTGTGTATGTGCAATACAATTGTCCATACGTCATTTGTGTCATATATACTTTCTCTATAGTGTAATAGTTGTCCATCTCGACATTTTTTATCGCATGTGATGATCTGTTGTTGTTTTATTGGTTTATTCAGTCGATCTTTCTTGTGTGTATGTGTCATCACTGACGATTTCTATGTATTCCTGTGACTCGTGTAAACGACAATTGTAATGTAAGCAATTAAATCGCCTTCACTGAATGTTTTGTGTTCGTTTGCTTGATGAGGGAAGAGTAGTTGGTGTGCGTATATCTACAAACATGTATTTTGGATTGTAAAGTCGTGTTTAGTATGCTTGTAGTTGTGGCTTCATGCGCACCATCATAAGTCTAATCATCTCAAGTGAATGTGTGTGTGTCTAGAAATCGTTGTAGTTGACTTGGAACTGTTCTTATTTCCATCCAATAGTGCCATCGATGATGATAGTGATTCAGTGGCGGTGGATCAGCAGTAAATGTTGTAGCAATAGCAGCATCTTACGCGACACGAAAACTCGACGCGCATACGACACAACACGTTAACAAATTATTCAATCAATTAATTCGATAGAACCTATAGTGTGAGCTGTAGTGGTTTGGTGCAATGATCTGATGTGGTGTGTTGTCATAATAATTATTATTATTTATGGGTGCTATTGTTGTGGTGTGTCGGTGTGTTTGAGTTTAGATCACGTTGATGTACGGCACAACTTTGTAGCTGACGACGATAATGACGACTCAAAAGCTCACGCGACCACAACGACGATTTACGATTGAGTTCAATTGAAGTGACTCGCGCGCAACACTTTACCTAATTTGTTGTTGTTGTTGTTACATGATTACAAAAGTAAAATAAGTACAGCAACAAGCAATGTCGGATACTTATCATAACTGACTATGAGTCTCATCTCCGTCGTCGTCAATCAAAGTGGTCGTTTTGTGTGTGTGTGCTTTTAATGATGGTGGTGATGGTATCGGTGATGAATATTTTAGTATTATTATTATTACTATTATCGGCATGAATTAACGCCGCATGCTATTTAGATGCATCGCATGCTCGTCAGTTTGATCCTCTGAATGGTAGGGATCGGCTATGGTTCGGTTATGCATCCGGGTCTGATAATCTTGGTATGGATCTGTTTGGGGCAATCCAGGATGACTCATTGAGTGGCCTATCATTGGCGCATGATGGCCGGGCAATAACATCGTCGGCGGATGTACCGGACTTCTTAGATTGGCTAGCTGCGGTGATCCATAACCACCCATGCCTGGCATACCGTGTGTCGGTAAGCCCATCCCTGAAGGATCTCCTATTCCTGTTTAGCACAATTAAATGGTGTTAGCTTTATTTTCTTTGTGTACATGTATTGACAAAGTATTGAGTCAATGAGTATAACTTACCTGGCGGTGGCCTAAATTGTTGGCTACCATCCATCATGTATCCCATTCCTGCATCGGGGCTATACGCAGGCCCACTTGTAGTCATTGCACCTTCAGTGATTGAACATCGAAATCAGTATGAGTTCAATTATAATAATGTTGATCGATTGGTGGTGGATGATAGGCGGTATAATTGAAGGCTTGTGCCAAGATTAGTACTATGGTCGATTCATATGAATATTTTAACATATGCAGCAACAGTAATAGAACAACGATAACCAAAGAAATAAAAAATAAAGAAAATTGTGTAATATTTTAAGCGCTAAAAAACATTGACAGCTGATGAGCTTTCGAATGGCGCGCTAGATAGCAAAAAAGCCAGAAAGTCAAAAATCGAATATTCGCCAATCATGCGTCAATGTGTTGGCACTATAACGTGTGCGCGCTTGGTTGCCTCTTTCAATTGACAATTGACTATTTGGAATTATTATTTGCAAATAGTTGCTTTGATGAATTTTGTTACTAAACATTCCCATATGAATGAATATTCTTACATTTATGCCGCAGCAGACAACAGCAATGGCATCAGACAAGAGAAAGAAAGAAAGAGAGAAACAGCAAAAATACTGTTGACATGAAGTGATCAGCAGCAGAAAACAAACAGGATTTTACGGGTGTTGATTCTCGTTGGGATTTGTACGGCCAACCAAACGTGCGGGCCCTTGTGCGGTACAATACAATGATGAGCCAACAAATAGAATGAACCAAGAATGAACAAATGAACATACGGACAAGCAATTGTTCAAAGGAATCAAATGAACAAAAGCTGCTCAGGAATAAACGAAGCGAAGAAAAGCGCGAACACGAGAGGGCACACACGAACACTAGCAGAAGGACGGGCGAACAGATGAACAGGCACAATAAACATTAAGGTAAGGCAACGAGTGATCACAATCGGTCCATCATTGTGCCAATAATCACGTGTAGTCGTCACAAACCATCAGTGAGTCGTTCCAAGTCGTCCAAGTGACACACGTTAGACACGTTAACATGAACGTCATGTGCCTATCAACAATACCTATCGACCTCAACATCATCGGCCCTATCTATCTATCTGATGCGCTGGGGGTACCCTTCGCAGATTCTGGTGGCATGTATAGTGAATACACGATGATACACACAACACTCGTAAGGGGGCGCAACCAGCCACAAGGGAACTGGCGCTAGGACTGGCACATTCGTTGCTCGGAAACAATCGAAGCGAGCAGTCAAGCAAGCAGGAAAGAGACAAAACGTGTGTCGCCAGCGACGTGGCAGACATCGCGAGTGAGTGACTGCGCGAGTGCGTGCCTCAGTCAGTTACGTGCAAGGACAAAATCGTTTATAGTGACGTAATACACGGACAAATGGAAGCAAAACGTTCGACTCAAGGGACCAACTTGCAGGACAATGTGTGTGGAAACATTGTGAACGCTTGCAATTGTTGGCGCACTCGTGCAATATGACACATAGCCGAATTAGGACAGCTATTATGTCACTTTGATCATCAGCGCGTTGCCAACTGTATACCGTTTGTGTTGTGAAAACTGTGAAATGGAGGATAGAGAAAAACAAGGAACTGCGACACAACAAAAACTGTATGAAACGACAAACAAACAGGAACGAGAGAGAGAGAGAGGCAGACAGACAATCAGAGAGACAGATATGGGAGGCCTTTGATCGGCAACATGGCAGAGAGCAAACAATAGATGTTGACTTTTGATAGTACCAGGACTTTTGATAGGACGAAAAACCGGAACGTGTGCATGGCGCACAAATCTATGACAGAACTCGCAGTTGTTGTAGTTGCAGTTGTCACTGCTGTTGCCGCAGTCGTTGATGTGAGTTGAACTTATTCTCTCATTCAGCACGAACATACAGATACAAATACGGTGAGTCTCTTTATGAAACAGATGCCCTACACCGACGAATGCCAACAACGACCATTTTAAATCGTTTGATGTGTGAGTTGGAAATGAAAAAGCAAACCTGAATGTGTCGCATGAAGCTAACTAAACAGTTGGACCAAACTGTTTCAATGTATGACCTCAATGTGTACGTACGTATGATATCATCGTCTGTCTATTTGAGTTACAATAGTGACACGACGAACTATAGAAGTGAGATCTTTTGCCACTTTAGAATTTTTGCCACTAGTTTAGAGAGCAACGACACACAAATAGGCATGTCAACAAGGAAACAACAATAACAAGCACCTCGTTCTTAATTCGCTTGCCAGGTTGTCAGGTTTGTTCGCAGTCTCAGTTTGGTGTGTGAGTGTGAACTAACAAAAGAGCTGAATGGAAACATTTTTCGTTGGCTATTACAAAAGGTAGGCATATGATAAAATGTTCATTCATTGTTGCTATCCGGTTCATTACACATGATGGTCGATAGACATTGATCACAATTCAATTTCATGCGACACATGAGTGCATTAATACTGAATGAATGAGCTGGTGAGTGAAAAAAGAATCTCTTTTATTCTCTGAAACTGTCAAATATTGTCGGTCGATGACGCTCTGTCTTGAAGTCAATGTATCGTCGTCGAACATGTTTTCATTCGTCCATATACCCGCGGGGTATGATGCCTGAGGAGATTATTTAAAGAGAGCACATATGCCAAGTGTTGAGATTCTCATCACGATATGTCTGCGTGTGTTGAGCAACAACATCATGAGATGTACGACAACGCATGTGACACTCACTTCAAAAATGTTTAGATGTGAGAGAGTGCCAAACGATACTAATGACAAGCACGCACCGACTGATATGATCGCTTGGTCGCGTGTTCACCGGACTCCGGCCCACAAAACGCCCGCGGGGTCTCACAGTCGGCGCATTTCGAGAACGAATTTGTCCGCCTGGACTGTTTCAAAAAAAGAGGGCCCAACCGAATATGTCCGACGTGTTAGAATTGCTACCAAACATCAAGTAAAGACATCGAATCTCGACACTAGTAGTGCCTGTCGCAACTACTCGGGTTTGACAACAAAGACGCTTGCCATTTGAACGAGTTTGAACGAAGGGGATTTTCCTATGATCGGAAATTTTTCGTCTTTTTAAATCTTGCCATGCTTGGTTGGTTAGACAGGCTAATAGGCGACGAACAAAGCTGCGAAAGAGAGCACCCAGTATTAAGCTCTAGAGTTTAAGTTAAAACAGTACGAAAGATACGAGACTTTTTTCTGGGTATGCTAGGCTCTGCATAGGTTTGGATCCTGCACAAAAGCGAGCGAAAAAGCGAGAGAAAGAGCAAAGACAAAGCTCCTACATCTTGAATGATCTCGCTCACGAGAGGCTCCACAAACTACTATGCTCACGTGCCGCATTGGTCTGAACTAAACTAAAGCGCCTGCAAGTGACAGCGTGCGCCAGTTCATTATTTTACGTAATCCCAAACCATTGGACTCTCGATTCTTTATTCTCGACTCTTACTCATGACATAGGTTGCGCCATAGCTAACGCTGGGCCAGCAGGCGTTTGGTTTATACGCAGTACAATATTAAAGCAGAGTGTTGAGCAAAATTGTATGCCAACGATGACGACGATGCCAATGTCGATGTTGATAACGGCAACAACAACAGCAACAAGCAACAACGGCGACGACGACGAATCATTAGTTGGCTGTCATCTCAATCTGTTTCATGTCAGTAGCGAAGCTTAAGCTTTGGCGTAGCTTATAAGTGTTGCGAATTATTTTGCCGACACAATTGCCAGCACTTGACACTTGAACGACACACATGAGCGTAATAACACAAAATATCCCAACAACAGCAACAGCAACTGGCCTCCAATTGAAATTGACTGAATGGCAAGTATTTTGGGCCAACTATGGATTTGCTTCAATAAAACACTTGATTGTGTGCGTGTTGTACATTTCAAGGTCTTATACCCGGAATATCTATAGCTAGCACCGATTGTGTGAGAGATCAGTTCATTGTCTTGTGGCCCGTGGCAATTGTCGTGGCGTTATGTGTGTGATGACAATTGTTTGACACTGATAGAGCGACCCTACACTCGACGCTTATAGTCAGACCAGGCCAATGTGTGAATGACATCCCAGGCAACACTTGAGAGCGTCAACTGTCACCGAGCGTCGAGTGGGACCCTCAGCTTGTTTTAGCCAACGTTTAGTTTGGCTCACGACAGACTCAAGTGGCCACTCGACATGATTCACTGTCAGTCAGTTTATGTGCAGCAAAAGTTGGCAGATATCAAACGATAGCAGCAGCAGCAGCAGCAGTAGTATGTGCCGTCAACTGACAACAACTTGAAAACTGCAAACAACTATTCGCTGGCGAATAGTAGCTTAAGATTGTGATGGCGATGATCACAATCGAAGCTTAGAAATCTGACAGTGGTGCGCACGTGTCGTCCACTGACGAAGCACTAATATTTCTATGACATGACAAGTGGCAGCTACTGATATTAAATTAGTGCATTCAAATCAAATCTCAACTAAAATGAGGGCAACAAGGGTAGTTCCCGTGAGGGAAATACTTACCGGCTCGATTTGATTGGTCAATCATTGGTTGAACTATACGTCGTCTCGCATTGATGAACCTATACGGTGATAAAACAGAGACAAAGATATTGGTGGTTAGTATTTTCTTCATTGAAAGGCATTTTGTTATGATTTGATGGACAAGATATTGATCAGAGGCAATTACAGTGGCCGAGTCAGACTAACAACACATCTAATTCTCTGGCCTATTGCTCATTCGATATTTGCAGTCCAATTGTGGGCATTTGTTGCTGTAGAAAGAAGCCAATAGAGGCTTCATAGAAATCGAGCAGGCGAACGAAATGTACACAAACAAAGCATAGAATGAACCAGGAAACATTGAACGACAACGACAATGACAATCTCGACGCAACGACTATGACGATTATTGAATGGTACACCCAAGCTGTATATGTATTGGCATTGTTGGCGACATACAGACAGGATACAATTCAAGCAAAAGCACCAAGACAACACGACATGGTTATTTCGATACACACAATCATTTCGCACAGACACAAACAACGAGTTTAATGTTTGATCGAGTCATCGAGCTATCAAGTCATTCAGTCATGCAGGCGTCCAACGATCGTCAAGTATGTTGGTCTTTGGTTAACTTTTAGCTGTTGTTGGTGAGCGAAGTCTATGGTATGGGCCATCGCTTTTGCTTTGAACGATATATTGCTCTGGAGCTATCGCTCGAGTCGTTCTCTCGACCTCAATGGCGATATCATTGATTGTTGTTGTTGGCTCGCAAGCTGAACGCTGCCAGCCAATGTTTGTAGGAGTCGATGTGCTTCCAGAGTGTCCAATCTTGAACGACCAATAGAGTGATTGCTTACACAGACACAACAAACATACTTGTCAATTGATAGCGCCATTCTAGAGCCATTTCGTCGTATATTGCGCCAGAGAGTAGTTATGTCATATGCTCTTTCACTACCAACAACTGCAGCCCATGTTACTTTAATCCTACAATGAGCAAGCGAACAATCGAAGTCTCAGTGGGAATTTGAAATTGACGAAGGGCGAGCTGGTCGCTAAAACTGAACGAAGCGTGGACGATGGATGAATTGGACGTGTATAAGTGTGTGTGTGTGGCAACCTGCACAGAAGCAGACGGCGTGACCAATTCTCGTTATTGTTAGCTGTAGCTAGCGTCTGGAGTAAGTTTGATGTGTGTCTGTGTGTGCAGGCACCACCAACAATACATTTGATTGAAATAATGACACATAATTCGTAGCTACAGCAACAACTAGAGAGTCAATTTTTGCACCATCTGAAACACACTCGGCTGTGTCTCCTTAGCACTCTTTAAAAACTCTTAAACTTTGTGCTTGTGCGTGCGTGTGTATTGACATTGGTATTGGAATCGAGATGAAATCACAGCTACTAATAACAAGATCACTCACAACCAGCGATTCAACGACCATCGTTCTCCAATTGTTTGTGCGTGTCCGTAACATAAATGCAGCAGTTCATCGTGGTCAGAGCGCGCGTGTGTGGCCTCACAATCGGCTGATTACTGAAAGCGCATTTCTTAGAATTATGGGATTGCTAGTCCAACAGCACACAGAGTCATGTTAACTCAGTCATATTCAGCCCACTAATGTTCTCTTCACTACAGCCACTACACAATTGCGAAGATCAATCAAAGCCAGATGAACCGGAGCAATGCAGAACATCAGGTAAACGCACTATTTCGTTTGACTTGACTAATTCCACGTGCACATGCTCGCGGATTACAGCCAACTCATTCGTACTATCAAACATTGGACGAGCATTGTGTGCTCAAGTACACGGTTAATCCTCACAATGAGCTTGTGCGCATGTTATGCGCGCTCGTCCACGTAAACACCAACGTGAACGCGAGCATGCAACGTGAGAGACGGGCACCGTTAATTACGTAATAATTTGCGGCCTACTTAATCTGAGCATATAAAGTTGCGCTCGCATTGAATTGATCGCACACAATCTGCTTATCTTGTGTTATTGAGTTGAGGTTGAGGTCGAGGTCGAGGTTAGGCGCCACTTCCACTTGGAAGGTGCAACTGAACAAAACAACTGACGCTAGCTAGTATGAAGCAAAAAGTTAATCTTTGCCTTGTTTCTGCGAGAATGTTAGACAACAATCGGTCAGAAGTTTATGATGCTAAGCAGAAAAGCGAGCAAATAACTAATACAGTGGTAAACATCAAACAGGCTGCTAAGCTTAACAACCAAACCAGCATATATGAGAAGAAAAAGAATCAATGTTTGTGCATTTGTGTGTGTGTGTGTGTGTGTGTGTGTGTGTGTGCGAGACAGAACAGTATTTACATGTATGAACTTTGACTACAGTCGTTGTCGTCGACTCCAATTTTTAGTTTTAACAATCTGCAAGAGTTGCTTCGAGAACAGACACTCATTTTATTTTTTATCGAAAAAAAGAAGTGACTGCCTGTTTCGACTCTCTCAACTCAAGCACAAGCACAGAAACAAAAGCAGGGAGACAGTTGAAGGTGGATTAATCTTGAGAAACAAGTGATTTGTGTTTGTTGATGTTTCTATTTTACACATACATTGAACAAATAGAAACATCGCACTCCGAATCATCGCATTTAAACTTGAAACATCGGATTATTACCTGCCCTCTCTCTCTCTCTCTCAGCACAAAGGAACTGACTTGAACAAAAAAAATATCACATCAATGTTAAATGAGCAACGAGTTATGTAAAGGCGAAGCGATGCAGAGAGTCAGCACTGCTGCGTAACACTAGGCGTGTCAGTGGCACCTGTCACTGTCGTTGGAAGACACACAAACACACAATCGCAACAGATACAGAGCGGGAGCAACTTGTAGTTAGCATTGAAATTGCCAACGTAGTAGGGGCATAATCATCACACAACAAGACAAGTGCGTGTGTCGTCACGTCGTGTTTTACTTTTCGCAAGTAAGTGTGACTACGATCTAGTAAAAACGACTAGAAAGAGGGACGAACAACCACTTTGTGATTTAGTTAGTTGTCTTTGCTCGGTCTTACTCATGTCATGTTTGTTCAACCGTCGAGATTTGACTGTAGCGGCTGCTTGCTGGTTCTGTTGTTGGTGTTTGTGTGGAAATTATGCAACCTCTTTGTTAGCTTCGAACGCGAGGAACTCAAAAAAGCGAAACACAAGAGCAAAGCAAATATAATTGGCCCAATTGACACAGACAGACGCTCAAACCATAGACACAATCACCATAGTCGAGTACAGACAAGTAGAAGTTATATGCGTTTGATTTGCATCAAGCACACAGCCCCCTAGTATGCCAGTGTGTTGCCCGTGATGCAATACTGATGTGAATTGAAGTGATGTGAATATAATTATTGCTTATATGTGTGTACGTGTGTGTGCTATCCTCTTCATAACGCCCAAGTTGTTATTGCGCAAGCCAGCCAGCACATTATGTGTGTCGCACGAGCACACAGTGTTATGAACAAAAGCGTGGCCAAAACAACAAGCACGTGTTAGTATGGCAACGGCAACGACGGCGACGGAAGTGAGTGCGTGGTTTGTGCAACCGGAGACGAGCATGACGTATTGGCGCCTCTCTATTCGGTCGTCCGTTGCCAATAGTTTGTCCGCTAGTGATGCTCTTTTGGTTGTTGTAATACAACAATAACAGCAACAGCGACACCAACTACAACTTGAAATTGCTAGCACAATGAGTTCCTATATAATTTGTTTCGGCCAACTCGTCGACTCGTGGAGAGATGGAAAAACGTTTTGTGCGTGCCACTTCTATTTTAGTCGCGCCTCAGTCGGTGGCCTCAGCACGTACCATCTTATACAATTTGGCTAGTTTGAGATGAAAGAAAAAAGCGAACGAAACGAATCGAGAAAAAACAGACCCAACCAGAGGCCAGAGAGAGGGAACAACGCAAAGAGTACACTACAAAACAAAACGTTTTCATAGTTGCTGTTGTTTCACTTATGTATGCGCGCGTGTTAGCTAACACTAGATCAACTGCACTGCAATAACGGAACTGAAGTAAGCAAACCAATACCAGAGGGTTGCCAGTGAATTGTTTGCCGACAGGTGGCGCCCTTTTGTGTATCTCGCACCTTTTGCACGCAAGCAATGAGAAGAAAAGTGTCTCTCTCTCTCTCTCTCTCTCTCACTCTCTAGTGAAGGCAGTATCTTTCACACTATTATACTAGCTTATACTAGCGAGCGGTAGATGATCACTACGACAACACTACTAGAAGATAGATTTAGTGTTGTTGTGATGGACGAATTTGATCGAGTTATCTGCTATTTGCCATTTACTATTTGCTATCGAATAGTATTGGCAGCCAGTTCAGACAATGTTGCTGCGATGTAACAGCGTTGTAAGAGTCGTTGTCTGTACGTTGTTGTCGTGAGTGACGTTACAACGCGTGTACATTCAAACAATGTGCACACGTGCTTAATGCATCGTGGCAACGATCAGAGTTCAACTCGAGAGTTCAGTGAGTTTGTGTGCGTGTGTAAGTACAAAAACTGACTCTAAATGGTTGAGCAGCTAAACCAACGCCAGCTGAGGCCATAGGTGCTCTATTTAGCGTCAAGATAACGTTGAGGGTGACTTCAGCAGCGGCGACGGTGATGGCACAATAAATAGACTGCAGGTGGTGCCATATGTTACACAAACACACACTTGTGCCCCACAAACAATATTGACCGTGACATATGCCACTGGTGTCGCCAACTTACGCACAGCTTACACGAACGCCAGCAGTTCGTTTCTCGGTCAGTAGCTTCAATAGTTATTGCCCGAAATAAGCTGCAATATTAAGATGATTCGTCTCGGATTCAATTGACTCGATTGGAAAGACTACTCGTTCGTTAGCGATGTCCACACGTGCATAGATTGGCAAAATCTTTGGCTTTTGGGCACGGAAATTGTGTCCGAGTGAGTTTTTTTCTCTCGCTCGCTCACTCGCTCAATTGTAAGTGATGTCTCACTCACTCACAAGTTGAGTCAGAGAGTCAGTGCCAGATAGTTAGGGATACTTTCTGGCTTGATCTGCTACACACATCACGACAGACACACGAACAATGCCATCGTTGCACACACCGAGCATTTCGTCATCATGAAAGTCATGATAGACGTAGAAAAACATTGTTGTTTCGATGTCCATTATCGTCGAGGTCATTAGTTAGAGGCGCCCCCTGTCGTCTAATTTTGTCTTCCTCGTTGTCTAACGTTGTTCACTCGTTTCATTTTGGTCCCCGACGTTCGGCAGTGCTAGCGCAGTCGTCGTACTGCGAGTGCTAGTGCTAATGCTGATGTTATTGTTATAGCTAGGGTGGTCGTGTGTGTCATATGCGTCACTATTACTGCCACTAGCGTACCGCTGCAGCGTGAGCAGAGTAAGGCAGACTATAACTACTCAGTCATAGTCTCATCAGTGGAGAAGCATCACAATACGACGACGACGGTGACTTTTTCGCGCCCGTTGACTCATTAGTAAGCACCCAGAGGGCCCCCAGGCCCAACATAATCTTACTTGAGGCGCCACGTTCAACGTTTTAGCGCTTACGTTCGCAACTGAACTACCCTCGTTTGATCTGATCCGATCCGATATCATCTGATCTGATCTATCACATAGAAAGCACACCTTCAGGCATCCTGGCAGTCGTTCAGTGTCTGTAGATACTTGGCGCCTGGGGAACATCAATGAGCGATCAAAGTTGTTGGACACTCTGTACACATTTCGTTGTGCAGCGTACGTTGTTACGACAACATACGTAGAATGCACACAGTAAGCAACAGTGAGCGACACTCAAAAGTTTCCAAAGTCAAAGTCAATGTTTACCTTGGCTGTTACTCTAAGTCTGTTGAGTTTCGCTTACGTCACTTCCGGAAAACAAAAGTCCAGTGAACTCAGTAATCGATTAAGAGTAACGTCCCGATGTGTTTTCTTTCTTTCTGAAAAGTACTCACTTTTCAGAAAGCATGGCCACTTGTGAAAAGCCCAACGAACGAATACTGCGATGCCAGGACCACTTCACTTGTATCCATGGCCAGATCACATCTCAAGATATTCTATTGTTATTATTATTATTAATTATTCATTACATGTATTGATGATTGCACACAAACACGCACACGCAGGCAACCGACGATAGTCAGACGATTAGACAGACCACTATGCTGAATTATACCTTCAGCAAGGTCGAGCACAATTCGTGAACGTCGGTACGTCTGACGCTTTGATAATTGGAAACAGTTGCCTCGGACAGGTTATATTCTTTGCACTTGTTTTCCACATCGGTTTGAAGTTCTTTGTTGAGTTTGGCATCGAACTTCTGCAATTGCGTGCATGTTTCCAACAAACGACTCACAACCAATTGATTGAGGGGCCGGACGTGATCGATGGCCTGGCCCACGGTGGATCGATCGGTTCCTGCAGAGCGAGTCGCGTAAAACGATGCCAGGGCGGAAACTTGCTCATTGGTCAGCGAGTCTTGGACAAAATTGAACTTGCTATTGAAGTTAAGTGCTTTCGAACCATCGTAGATGGCTCTCTGCACTTGAGACGTATTTCCTAGGACAATGAATTTAACTGCAGTTTGTAGCACGTACACAATGTGCTGTGTCTGCTCGTGCTTGTACAATGACACATCACATGTAACATTGTGCTGTTTGTTGTTGTCGCGCAGCTTCTTAACAAGTGCTCTGAGCGTGGGCTCGTTGCCGGCGATAGTGTCCAAATGAACGTAGGTGCCCCAATTCGATAAGGACGCTATTACGCCGATTTTGCCATCTTTTCTTGGATTGATTTGCAGCGCCTTGTGCAGGAATTCTTCCGCCTTGCTGTCAAGAAACTTAGAACGGAACTCGGCATGTTCGGCGGTGAGTGGGCGCAAAAACGTATACATGTCAGGCAGCACAATTCCTTGCTGGCGTTGTGTACTAGCGCCCACTGATTCGAGTCCGGTCGCCAACTTGTATAGCTCTTCCAATGACGAATCGTACGGCACATCGGACACTGCGTTCACCAGCGAGGCCAACGAAATCACTAAAATTGTTGATGATAGCGACAACAACATGCTTGATCGTTGCATGATCAATGTCAATGTATTATCGATAATTTCAAAGCCTCTTGATTTAATTGTTCGTTGTATTATATGTTCTTCAAGATGAAATTTCTGTTGCAATTCACATCAATGATCTACGTGTACGTATCTTCCGGTTAGTCATTCCAATTCAGTAATCAATTCTCATCTCATAATTCGTGTGTGTAATAGCAATTTTTTCAGTGAACAATACCAGGCAATACCTGGAACGTTCCAGTTTTTTCTGTTCTATTTTTAGCTTGTGTCTTTTTAACTAAGCAAAAATCAAGTGCAAGCGTCGCAAAAAAATCATGACCTTAGAAACACCTAGGTTTTTCTGTTCTATTTTTAGCTCCAAATTCAGCTCTAGCTCATCATAAGCTGTCTGTACAATGAAGTTGAGGCAACAGAATTATTGCCTTTTCATTATTCACTCGTAGTTCGCATAGCAAATTTCTGTCTCTGTGTCTTTTTAACTAAGCAAAAATCAAGTGCAAGTGTCGCAAAAAACCATGACCTTAGAAACACCTAGGTTTTTCTGTCTACCAAACGCTATCATACGGCATGCTGAAAAGCATTCTTCGCCATCCAATCCAATCAAGAAGTGATCACAAACACGCGCAAACCAGATTGGCAGGCATCGACATTGAGATCGTATCGTCGTCGAGTCTCCGAAAAGCACACACACACACAGTAGTCGTTGATTTAATTTAATCGTAAGCTCATTTTCATTTGGAACCACAGTCGCCTTCTCCTTGGCGCAATCTGCAAGTAGCTTGCACTTGAACTGCCGCTGCATGTGTGCAAATATCTGGCCAAGTTCATTTGAGCAATCTTATCGCACGTTGGCATCGGTTACGGTAGCAATTGGCTTCCTCTTTATTTTTCTCTTCACTTGCCTCAAGTTTAGCTCAGGCTCCTGCTAAAAATACTTTTGGGTTGGCCACAAGAAGCAGAAAGAAAACTCTAAATGTTTGCACTCTCAACACATGCACAAACCGACCAACAGACAGATACAGATGTAGATAGAGCGACTGTCATCATAGTAACAGACCGTTTGCGAGATTCACCTATGCTATTCACACCGACGACTAGCAGCTAGTAGTAGCAGTATAGATGACTTTAATGACTTTGACTCTAACTGAACTAACGACAAATAGACGAACACACGGGCAGATAGACAGACAGACTGACTGAGTGGCTGATGCACAGATGGACACACAAGCATACAGACATACAGACAGCTGATCAGCGTACGCAGATATCGTAGCGAGCGCAATATCAACAGCAACAACGATAACACGTGCTGCGGCTGTGCCATCATGGACACAACCACAGCTACGGCTACACACACTTGATAATAGCAATGGCAATAATAATAACGAGCGGATGCGTTTAATTTTGATCGTTTCACGTCGTAGTCGTGGTCGTGGTCGTCGTTGACTCTGTTGTTGATGTTGTTGTCGTCGTTTATCGTTTGGTCAAATCGTTTTTTCACGAACACACAACCTTGAGTTTCAGGTTCAGTTTCGTTTTAGTTTTAGTTGAAGGACAACGTTTTCCAAACAGCTCTCAACAAAATGCATTCTCTTTTTCGCTAGCTGTTGGCTCACACGCCCAATAGCTTAATGTCCACTGAGGCAGAGTGCGATAGAATTTCTACAGGTAGCTGTGTGTTGTAAGTCATGCAAGTGAGAGTGTGTGTGTGTGTGTGTGAGCCTATCAAAATTGTTGGTCGCAAAGCTGATGATATTAATTACTATTCAGCAACAGTTCAATATAAAATGCCTGAAAAACATTCAAAAACCGTCAATTCATGCTGTTGTTGCTTCACGTGCATTCGATGAGCTCAAGTGGGTCTCGTTCACACAAAGCTCATTCACATTTGCACACTCTCTTAACATTTAAGCTGCGTTCAACTCACACTATGCTCACTGTGGATTTTCA
The DNA here is from genome assembly GCA_019968535.1 of Fragariocoptes setiger. Classification (NCBI taxonomy): domain Eukaryota; kingdom Metazoa; phylum Arthropoda; class Arachnida; order Trombidiformes; family Phytoptidae; genus Fragariocoptes; species Fragariocoptes setiger. Next base: position 37,523 of record JAIFTH010000063.1, on the reverse strand, counting down.
ACTTTCAAAATACATAACAAGAAAGATAATCAAAAAAGAAAGAAAGAGAGATGGAAACGCTAAATGTTATCGAGTTATCAGCAGCATCAGCAAACGAAAAAGAAGACGAAGTGCGAGAGAATGCTGTGTGTCCAAGTGCTCTTTTAATTCTAATCTCAATTGCTTTAGCTGCTGGTGATGACGTTGTACAGGTAGCTTTTGGTGGAAATGACGTTGATAATAAAAACGAAGACAAAACCTCACACGCGCAATGGCGAAATTCGTTGACGCGTTCACGAGATCGAGTTCGTTCGTTTGTGTTGAATACAACACAACACAACACAACAATTTGACACGACGACGTGCGTCAACACTATAAAAGCTTTTAAAGTTTATATACGTTGTTGCTACAATATAATGTAAAACCTCAACTCAACAAAAACATGATATGCGTGCCACACGGGATCACGCAAGCTCTGACATGGTTGTCTTCAACACCAGCCATAGTCACAGTCACGGCTGCAGCAACAGCGACAAAAACAACAACCTGATCGTGTACTTCAACAAGAGATGATTCAACCTGAGCTTGCACATGATAGTGAAACTAGAGCTCAAACAAAACAGTGTTGTTTACGATCCAACATTCTTCACTGCGCTGCGCTGCACGCAATCGTTAGTATTCTTCAATTCATTTTATGTCATTGTCGTTATGTTCTTTTTTTGACAATGTACAAATTGATCTGCGCTGTTCAGCTCATTAGATCATGCAATCACGTCAGTATCGTTCGTGTGAACAGTAGTAAAAGGAACTACAAATGTATCAACATTGTTGGCAGTGTCGTTGTTTACATTGTTCTATATTTCCAATTTGATTCTATTTATGATTCGATCAATATTGACGATGGCTTCTGTCCCACACCACTGATCTGCATATGTTGATTATGACTTACGTTGATAATGTCTGTCTGTTAAATGTTGGCTGTTGAATGTGACATCGCCCAATGTCAATTCCAACCACTGGCTCGAACAACCACACTGCTGGCCTGCAAGAGCGTCTAGTCTAGTTGTGTTGACAAAGACCAGACAATTGAGCTTTAGAATGCGAAATACACCAACAGTCAAAAGCTAGAAGCGACGCTCTCTGAAACAAATGCATTGATCCATTGAAAATCATCAGCAAAAAAGTTTCATGGTGTGGTATCGTGAACGAGAGAAAATTGTAGCTTCAACGATAGCCTGCTTTGCTTCGCTTGTGTGTGCTGACAGAAAGATGCGACGGAAAACAATTATTTTTTTTTCACTCGACGAACAGCTATCAAGTGCGACTATTATTTCATTCCCATCTGCATGTGCCACGACCAAGAACAGATATTCAACAACTAACAGTTACAGCTGTACACTTGTACTTCCCATTTTATCGACTACTTGGCGAACACACAAACGACGATAACTAACACCAATAGCTCGCAAGCAAACAAGCAGTGTATGTGTTTGTGTGCGTGCCTCGACTTTGAACGTTTGTCCGATTTCGCTCTCATTTTCGTTCACTTCGACTTCTTCCAGGCAAAAACGAACCAATCAACTAGACTCGCTCAATGTGTAGCGCCCACTGTCCACTTTACGTGCATGCAATGCGCGTGCGTTTCGTTCATATCGTGGTAACGATGGCAGTATTCGAACTTTGGACGACAACAACAACTGCAAGAACTAAGGAACGACGACGACAAGCTCCTGTCAATCAAACACTGGCACGCTTGTCAATCACTCGCTTGTTGCGCTTCTTGTGTTTCTTACATACTTGCTTTTGCTTTGCATTCGAACATTCGTTCGCTGCTCGTCCGCCCGCAGTTCGTTTTTGATTCGCTTTTTTTACGATTTGGGCCGAGTTCTTTTTGTTTCACAATTTTTAATGTTGCCACAACTACAACGCTATTGATAATGCAGCAGCAGCAGCCGTCTATATATAATAATAACAGCAGCGATAGCAACAGTAGAGAGCGAGAGAAAGGGCGTTGCAAGAATCGACCAAGTTTGTCGTGAGTGAACGAACTTTGTTGCAGCAGCAGCAATCATCGTTTCAGCTCGGAACTATTTCTCTGAGCTCAATAATATACGTACAATTTGCTTTGCTGGCAATCATATTTCTCAGCCAACCAGCGCACTAAACGTTCGACATTAAACGATGCGATATTAAACACGGAAATAATGGTCACAACAATGGAGAAAGAAAGAGAAGTAGAAGAAGCATAGAATGAGATGAATGCCTCACCTCCGTTTATTACTCTATTCGCCTCTGATCGACTCTCTTTTACCTTGAACGCTGATGTTATGTTTTCGTTCATGAATTGACCATGATCATCACTGAATTAGATATCTCTATAATACTTAGTAGTAAGCTCATTTTATTCTGTCCTATTCTCTTCTGTTCTGTTTTGTTTTGCATTGGAAGTTCAATCGAATCGAGTAATGACATCAGTTAACAAAATGTGAGTAGAATGCGACCTAGCGAGTAAGCTGCTCTGAAATTATGTGCGCGTTAGTACGCTCATACATTTTTGGGCCCGAATGGCTGGCCCGTGCATTCAGTCAAAGCTGCTTGAATACACACTTAATGTGTGACCGCGTGCCTGTTTATGTATGTGTGTGTGTGTGTGATTCGAATCAAATTTGTTGTTGTTATCGTTATCTAGAGCAACACATCACATCGTATCGAATCCAATCCAATCGATTCGTGTCGCGCTATAATGCTATAACACTGCGCTGTCGGTGCCACAATATGTGGGGCCACACAAGTACTCACACCCATACACGCAGACGGACATGCACACATAAAGCAGACAGACACGCAGGTTAGTAAAAGCAAGTAACACTAACTGTTCGCTTGTGCTTGCTGCGTGAGGCCTGAACGATTGAAGTTGAGCTCACTATTTGTCAGCGCGAGCAACGTAATGTGAAATGCAACGCGCCCATTATGGCGATAACTACGACACTCACTATGTGTGTGTGTGTGTAGTAGTGGGCCACAAACATCTAGCCGACAGGGCCCAACGAGACTAGGGATTCGGACGAAAGTTAGCGTTTGTACTAGTGGGTTTGGTGCGTGGCCTAACCAACGAGCGAACTGACGTAAGTATAACCGAACAACGTGTACATGGCGTAATCGATCGGTTCTCCCATTAGTGGCTAACTTCCGGCACCACTCACAAATAACAACAACATCTAACTCAGTCGTCCAGCTTCTCCTTTCGCTGTCTCGTTGTTGATGTTGTTGTTGTTCTGATCACACCAACATAAAATCGTTGCTTCTACACACGTTGTATTGCATTACATTAGGTTGAGTTACATTACATTATATTAGTTTGCGCGACATCACATCACGTGACATGACGTAAGTTGGCCACGCACACGCACAAAGTTCACTTAGATGTCTGTCGTCATGTCCTGCATGCATCGTCACGCTGTGTTACTGCTGCAACTACTACTAGGCTCAGAGCATCACAATTGTTTCGACGAATTGTACTTCTCACCCCTCTATCATTGCCCCAAACGTAGCGATGATATTGCTCTATGAGACACCTTTTAAAAACAATATAGTGAATGAAAGACTCACCAGTTGTTAACCTGTAATATTGTTAGTCCCGTCTCGGTGGCCAATTGTTTCTTCTGATCCTCACTAGGGTACGGATGCGTCAAATGTTGAAAGAGCCAATGGCGCATAATATTGGTAGCTGCCTTGGGGAATATGCCGCGTTTCTTTTGTCGTCTCCTGTTGCTTCGATCATCGTCATCATCGATCTCAGTGCCGTCACCTGAACCGATACTGGCGTCACCCACATAAGAGCCTGTCATTATCACCATTCATATTGGTCGATAGGGAAATGCGAGAAGAGTATTAAAGAAGGACGAGAAGAATTATTAGTTTATGGTTGATTTAAGTTAAGTCTGTCGAAAGTAGAGAAAGAGAAAATTTTTGAGAAACAAGCTTGAATTTACTAAATAATAATCGTTAAAGGTAGAATCGAAATGAAAGGAACGCCCTTGTTTTATTTTTTCAGTTGTAGTCTACTTTTGTGTTCGTTTGAAAGCCTTGGGTGCCGATAATTAAAGGCTGCACTGATGCTTGTTGCTTAGACTCTTGTATACTCGTACTCACTCGACAATCGTCATAATAAATACTCGTGTCAGTAGTCTTCAAGTCCGCTATAAGCATTGGCAATGTTCAAGAGAGTCAGTGTATGAAGGGCCAAATGTTGTTTTAGTTTTCAACATGTTTTCAAGTCACATCATTTCAATCATACGACGTCGCACGAAAGCAACAACGAGTTCAAGTCAGGAAACAAAGCGACCAAGAGACTTGACAAAGTACAAAAGTCAATCTTTGTTGACGGCATCAACTTTTGACGTATAGGCTATGCGCTCGTCAGTCATTCGAATTTATCAGAGCCGAAACAAGAACTCAAACTGACTTTTGAGCTGAGCTGAGCTGAGCTGAACTGTCGATGAACTGAATGTCAGCGCCCGTAACTATCATGAGCTCTTGTTCTCTGAAATAAAAAAGAAAACATCAATGCTCATCATTGTCGGCAACGACAACAGCCACACACCGGCACCATCCAACATGCATTGAAGCGTTGGGTTAGCAACGAACCGAACTGGCCCAACTCAACTCAATCCAATCCAACTCCGGCTCGTACTCGTACTCAAAAAGGCTCACGGCACGGACGAACGCGCTAAACTGATTGATTTCTTCTGCTCGACGGCGCACAGCTCCTCTCTTTCTCTTGTTGTTGCTGCTGCCGCTCTGCTCATTGCATGCGCCTTTTGCTGCTGCTGCTGCTATCTCTCTGACTGAACTGTCGATGCTGTGAATTGTGTATCCACCACGTTAGCGCTTTCTACGACTAACAATGAGCAGCGAATCTGCTCTGTTTTCTGGTCTCCTGCTCGCTCCCATTCGTAGCGCTTTCGATAGCGTTCGTTCGCGCATTTCCTTTCGGTGTGTTGTGTCGATTGTTGTTTGGCGCGCAATGTTCACTTCAACTGCGGTGAAAACCAAGTTTGCTCTGTTGGCCACAAGCGCGCACACAGAGCTCACAGGGAGCGGGAGGATAGCCCGAGAGAAGTTGTGTACGTGTGCGTGTGTGTGTGTGTGAAAAGCGCCCATAGAATGAACTGGAGCAGTCTGTTAGTAAAGACGCGGGCATCAAATGCACAAACGCACGCACACACTAATAGATGCCAAGGAACAGACGTGACGCACGTGTAAGCGTCTCGTGCATACAATACGAACAAATAGCGAACAAAATCGCGCTGAACTGCACTGTTCTGCTCTGTTTTCTACAGTGCGCTCGGCCAGAGAATGCTGGCCCATGGCTCTGCCAGATAGATTGTGCTGTACTGTTGCTTTTGCCGCTGCTACGAACAACATACACACATAAATGCTGTGCTCACAGCGGGCACAAAAGCCAAGAAACAACAGCAACCGAAACGACTAACAAACGTTTACTTTAATTCTATTATACTCATCATCGGGCACGTCATCGAATTGTGAATGCTTATTCTCAATTTCGTCAATTCTTCTTCTCTTCTCTTTTCTTTGCTGCTGATATCATGCACTGACAATAATGTGTGGCTATTGTATGCACGACGCCAACTATGTCCACAGCGTACACACGCACTCACGCACTCACGCACTCACGCACGTACAAGTTAACGTTAGTTTGCCACAATTCGCCACGATCTCAATTTTGATTTTGATTCTGATCATCATGTGCGTGATCTGATGCGTTTTTCACTCTTCTCTAGAATATCGTGTTTGTGTTGTGTTATGCTGTGTGTGTTGCTGGACTGACTGACTGGCTGGCTGGCTTCAATCTCGTTGACTGAGTGAGTGTTGACCAGTGCATGCATGCATGTGCACATGGCCTCGTCAATCGGTGTGCCACTATGTCTTTTGTTGGACGAGAACGACAATAGCGACAACGCCAACGACATGTACACATTGACAGTAACAACAACAACAACAATAACAAAAGCCCACCATCTCATAGTCGCTAGCACGCTAGTATATCACGGTCAGTACTTTGTTCGGTTCACTCTGGTTCTCACTCACAGTATTGTGAGCGTTACCCGACCAACCAAATAGCAAAACACAAACGATCGAAACGAACGGAAAACGAACAGATTTTTGCCCGAACAACAATGACACTGTGCGCTGGTTCTGTCGGTGGCAACATGTGGCCGCCAAACGTTGGCTCACTATTAGTGCTAGTATTAAACAATGTGCTGTAGCGAAGCTGCAACGAAAAATGATACGATAGGAACAGGAACAAACGACGATGAAGCTCGTCAAAGCCCAAAATTGGCCCAAATTGGATTGGATTAATATTTTGAGCTGACATCTGGAGTTGTTATTGCTGTCAGACGTCAACAGTTTGTTTGTTCGTGCTCTTGTTGCTTGGCAAAAAGTGCATCTTGCATTTTATTGTGAGGCATTGTGAGGGACTGATGATATATGTTAAGTGTGCATGTGTGTGTGCCTGTGTGCTACTCTACGCTTGTTTCGCTGTTGCGTTATATGCCAAACATTGATAGCCGACGAATTGATGAGCCTTCTCAACGATGCATGCACCAACTCACGCACCGTTAAGCCGGTTAATCTTGGTAAATATCCATTCCAATTCGCTGTCAATTGGCCATTGATGTTCGGCGTTAGGCAACTGGTGATTGGTCGATTAACAATTGTCATTTGTATGGCTGTCAATAGTAAATGACAATTCTTAAATTGTTGATGCGTTAAAAAGCAACTCTCGTGTGTTAGTATGTATATGTGTGTGCCATTATCATAACAATAAACTTGTTCGTATGTGCATTATTCAATCATGCGTCAACTGTTAATACTCGACCAGGTATCATCATCGAGATCTTCTTACTTTCTGTTTGCTGTTGCATATATATATATATTTATACATCATAAATGTAAAGCTATACTGTTGTGCAACAATATAGACACGGCATTACATGCTAGGCTTATATTACATGTTAGGCGTTACAATTCGCACCCAGACATTGTCGCGACTAGAGCAGACGAAAAGAGCAAAAACAGCAACAAGGTCGAATTACATTTTCAGTTCGTGCATGCATAGAAACATTTACAAAGGATGACGACACACTTTGGTCAATTTGATGCAACGAGTTGCCGGTCGCGCGTCAAACGGCAGCTCACATAAAACTATAACTAAGTTTATTGCCACTTCTCGCTTGATTCACGTCCATCAGGATCACATTACAATGTATGTTAGTCTGCAATCTATTTATCTGCCAGCTTTTCTGTCTGTCTGTCTGTTTGTTTTCCCTTCCATGCAACTATCACTTTGAAATGCACACCCAATGTTGTGTGGTTGAGTGTCCATGTGAGATTCGACGCCCTCGGGCTTGTTTCTCTGAGAAAGAGATTGTTCTCAAGCGTCCAGCTCTTAATCGTGATCGACCTCTACGTCAACATCAACATCTAGAGTACCTTGATACTCTTTGCTACCTTTCGATTCGGTTTTCGTTTCTGTCTTTGTTTCAGTACTCGTTTTCTTCGTGATTTTCTCTTCGAATTTTTCCGCGAACGTCTCCACCACTTTGATCAGGTACTCAAAGTGCTCAGAGAATGTCGCCATTAGTTTGGCAATGTCATTAAAGTCAATCTCTGACTCAATGGCCAAGAATGTCTCCAAACACTCGAGCATGAATACGAACTCAGCGTCACAGCCCAAAACTTTCAGTATTGCCACATCAATATGAGTAGCCATCTTGGCTGCTTTGGCTATCATCTTGATCACTTTTCCAATGTCACATTCATCGCCTTTCTCAACCTCCATGTGTGCTTCGGTCAGAGTTGTAGTGACACTCGACATAACACTCAATGTTGTCTCAACTTCTTCACAGTGCGCTGACGGGGCCGGTGTTGTAGTGGGAGCTGCTGTAGTTATAGGTGCTGCAGTGGTGGTCGGCGCAGCAGTGGTGGTCGGTGCTGCTGTTGTTGGAGCCGCGGTGGTGGGCGCGGCGGTAGTTGTCGATGCAGCCGTTGTTGTTGGGGCCGCCGTGGTGGTTGGTGCAGACGTGGTTGTGCCGCACGAGCAAGCTGGAGGCGGAGGGCACGCACAGGTGTCACCGGCACCAAACGTCAATGTCACTATGGATTTTCCATCAGCGGCACACGAATATTCGACAGAGGGTGCTGGTGGTGGTGGTGGCGCTGCCGTGGTTGTCGGTGCTGCTGTTGTTGTTGGGGCTGCCGTCGTGGTGGGAGCTGCCGTAGTGGTAGGTGCAGCCGTTGTTGTGGGAGCTGCTGTGGTTGTAGGGGCCGCTGTAGTTGTGGGGGCCGCCGTAGTTGTTGGCGCGGCTGTTGTCGTAGGAGCCGCTGTAGTTTCCGGCGCTGCAGTTGTTGGAGGAGCTTCCATGTGCGCCGATTTCCTGATCACCGTATCCACATCTATGTCTAACGTTTCGGCCTCGGCACATACAATGTTCATGACATACTCGCAAACAGACTCAAAACAACCAAGCACTGATTTAAGGATTTCAACGCCGGCAGCTTTTTTGGCGGCGGTATTGGCCTCAAGTACAATGTGTGTATGAGATGGCGCCAATTGGCAAGCCAACAATAGCGAACAAAATAGGGCCATATGCTGATTGAAGCGCGCCCTTTTTGAATCGGAGGCCAGTCCAAAGTCAAACATCTTGTTTACTTTTGTTTTTTCCTCTCTTGATATCTTGAACAATCTGAGACACTTACGATCACACTTATGACAGCATAGATATTTCTAGATTTATGTTGATTGTGGGTCACGACTAGCGACAGGACTTAGGAGCCAATTGTGCTGATCGACCAAGATTATATAGTCAACATCGAGCAAGTCAATGTTGGACATTTTCCAATATTGTTCTCCGACAGCGATTATCACCCAGTGATTGGTGGGCCAAGAAATTTTGGCACTCATCATATTGTTGGCACTCACAAACAAAGCGACTATAATCACGCCTTAAAGTGCGTGCTCGTGTTCACATTCGAGAGGTTGGCGAACAATAAAAATGGCAAATCATGTGGTTCTATACATGCTCAATCTATAAATAGTGAGTGTGGATATAACATATTCCAAGAGGTCCATAACAATGGAGCAACTATTGGCACTGCAACAATAGTTACAATATTGAAATTCGACGTTCATCGACTGATTGAGCACAAGTTGACATGCTTTGTTCACATGTATTGCGGATCGCATTGTTTCACGAATGTGATCTAGCATGTTTCGTGTATATCCAGATGTTTGTGCGCAGATACTGAAACATAGAACAACAATAAAAAGCACGATAAACAAGGAGCAAAAATTTTGCCTGCGGCATCAGTATGGCAGCAAACATGACACGAATCTACGTGACAACAGCAGCAAAAGGGCCCTAGGCACCGGAACTGGTTTATGTGGGAGTCGATCGTCTTGTCCGATCAAAAAGAGGGACCCTCCTTCAATCGAGAGCATCTTTCTTTTCCTCTTTTTAGCTCGCTATGAACATAGAGGCACAAATTACAAACTGCGCCAACAACATCTACTGACACCACACATTCTCGCGGTTCGGCAGTAGTGAGTCTTGAATTGGGCCGCAAAAATTGTAGCGAAACGGCAGCGCGAATGAACGAAGCTCCCAGGGATTAGTGCAGCCTACCTAATCCGATCGGTTTGTCGATGTGCGCGCACCACTTGATAGCAAATTTGCGCCGTACGTGGACATCAAGTGCGTACGATAGACTGGCATGGCGAAATGATGCATCGCATGTTGTGACTTTGCCCGCGTTGCAGCATTAGAGGTCGCATGAGTCGAGCACTAGAGGCTTACGGGTCCGAATCGAGCTGAACGGAGTCGATGCTTGAAGCGCCGCTCCGTTTGAGTGTGGCCTCGTAGAAAAACTAAACTACTAAGCAGCGCGGCAGGTGCTTATTTTGACCTCTGTTTAGAGAGAACGAAAAAAGAACACTTGACGTGTCGCATCATGATGGACTCTGTATTGAGGAAAGCTTTGTTTTTACCAGTGCACATATTGTGTGAGAGACTCAATAAATGAGGCACCCACTAGATGGCGCTCCTCTGTTGCTATATGTTGTAGAACGCATTACGTAATAACGTTGGCAAAACATTGCAAAGTTGTTCATGCTGTCTATCTGTCTGTGTCCATCTACATGGTGCACATCGAGAAGACAAACTCACTGACAAAGAGCGAGAGTGAAAGTGAGAGACTGAGAGAGAGAGAGAGAGAGAGAGAGAGAGAGGGAGGGAGTTACAAACAGTGGGAAGCGGCAATAGGACAAGAATATCACCCCCGGCAACATATACACGCACACACACGCGCGCGCGGAGATAGAGACAAATCATATAGGATGCTGTCGTTGTTATTGTTAGAGTTTGTCCAAGTTAGTGTTAAAGTGCAAGACAAGTTTATGCGCCGAGTGAAAGTGGCAGTGGCACTGGCGGCATTGGTATCGCCAGTGTTAGAGTCGGCATTGCACTAAGAGATAGAACTAGCGTTAGAGGGTCATCACCAGCGACTTCCACACTGAAGCTGGATGGCTGGCTGGCTAGCTAGCTAGCTGGTTAACTTGCAAGTGCAGTCAGTTTTGTGTAAGCCAGAGACCTATAAACACACGACGAAACGTCACAGTGAGGAGCTCCTCCTGCTGACTCTACGATTGATTGGAGACCGAGCACCGACAACTCCTCAGTTGAAGTTGCCAGCTAAAGTTGGTGCCCATTGGCTCATCTTCATTTTCGCTCGTTCGTTCACTCACCCACTCACACTGAGCTCTGACATTGTTGTGTGATCTCAAAGTTACCAGCGTCAAAGCGGTAGTTGTAGTGCATAGTGCTTTCTGTTATACCACTGTATACGTGCTAGAGTAGACCAGACTAAGATGTGCCAACAAACAACTGAACGATTGCCGACCAAAGTTTGTAGCTGTTGGAGCCTTTGCTCTTTTCTTCTGTTCTCTTCCTCCGTCTCTCGTATCTGCTGCTTTCTTCCTTCTTCGTATTCTTCTTGTCTATCGGATACACGAGCGCGTGCGGCTGCTGATGCAATCAAATGACTCGTCGTCCTTGTGTGTAGTGAGTGTAAGTGTGCGTCAGTCGGTGAAGTGTCTAGAACACGCGCACATACGCACAATATAACGATAGAGAGGAACCCTAAAGAGGGACAACATTTAAAGAATGATGCGTTTTGTTTCTCTTGCTGTCTTGTGTGCATGTGTTGGGTGCACCTAACTGGTTTGATTCTCCTTTCTTTTGCCAGCTAGTTCTTTCGCTCGTTCGTTTTCGCTTCTGCGTCGAAACCAAAGCCAGATGAAGGGAACGAACGAACGCACATAGTCACAACGCCAACTAGCCAGCCAGACGCCAACAGAGTCGTGACACGTGATGAATGAGTGCAAGTGCAACTGCCACTCTCCCTCTTTCGTCTTTTGTGCAACGTTAGTTTTCTGAGCCTGTGAGTGTGTATATGTGTACGCGTGTGTGTGGGCATGTTGAGTCCCTTTTTGCCTTGCACTGCCACGCTAAAACTATCACTGTAGGCTTGCACTGTGTGGATGTGTGCGTGTGCGTGTGCGTGTGTGTGTGTATATATAATAAGTAAAAGTTGGAGCTCGAAATGAAATTACCAAACCGAACACTTGGCGGATGCACACACTCACGCGCGCGCGCGCTTGTTCGCTCTAGCAACTTGAAAGCTCGTCCAAATTCGCTTGGCTCGCCATCGAAAAGCAAACTGGCATAGAAAAAGTGCGCTCGAAAAGTAACGAGCAAAACGTTACACGAGAAAAACTGAAGCCTCACGTTGGCGTGGGTCTTGGCGCCTCGCTGCTTCTCTTGTAGCTTATAACTTTCTCTCTCTTTCTCTCTGACTGATACTCGACGCACAGTCAGTCAGTCAGCGTACGCACTTAGAGCCTTGGCAACGGAACACCAACTACAGCCACTACTTTCAGTAGCGACGCGAGCAGCGACGCGTGCATTTAGTGTTCGCGTTGTCGCCAGCCAGCCAGCCGACTGGCACTACGCTCTTGCTTGGCGACGTGCACCAAGCAAGCGTGTAGTTCCCTCGGGACACGCTGCTGCCAGTTTTGCCTCAGCACTGACATAGCTGACGACTCACCGACGCCGCCAGGTGCTCCTTATTTCTTTATTTTAGCCTACTGCCAATCTGCCTGCTTGCCCGCTTGTCTATCTAGGCTTGCCTTTTGCCTGTGCGTCGTATGCGTGCTCTCTACCCTTCGGTAGGCCTACATCAGTGCACACATCCGCGACCATGGAACCCATCAGTAGCGCTAGAACTTGCTGAGCAAGTTTGCGGTGCGATAATGCACACCAACCAGTCGGGCTCCTGATGGTGGCCGGCCTTTTAGTTAGCGACAACATAGATACGGCCTATAAATCTATACCTACTCTGGCGTCACGGTGACACTGTCACCCAGTGCAAACTGAACGTGAGTGACACACACGCACAAACAGGACCGAATAGCACTATTAAATTATACGCGTTTGAATTGCGCGCGCGCGAGCAAGATATGCGCGTTTTTTCGATAATTCATCGGCGGACAGGGAGTTCCCTGGCGAATCAGGGATGATTCCCTGATTCGCTCTATTATTTTATTACAATCCTATGCTTTCCGTTGCTGTGAATTTGTCATCACTCATCAACTCGATGATGATATTGGCTTTGATCGTACACAATTTTATAGACCTTAAGATCTAAATTTAAATATATATGAATACGACAGGATGATCTGACCATCCAATCGTTGCCATCTATAACACGAAGTAACATTCGATGAAAAATCTGGCCACTTATAATTGGAGCAACAGCTAAATAAAAAGCAGCATCAGCAAAAAAGAAAAATAAAATCAACGTTCCATTGTTATTGGCTTTATCGTTGATGCTGCTGATGTTGTCCGAACACAATGTTACAAAGTTCACAAGTCACAAGTTACAAGTTACGTTATAAGTATGTATAGAGATGCGCCAGTCGACTGTTTAACATGTAAACGATCAACATGCTCTGTATGCATTGACCATCAAACGATGCAACAACAAGGATCAAACATTTTGATGAGACGTGAGAAGTCCGACAAACACACAGGCCAAGAGCACTAGCTCTTTCAATAGCCAGCGCAAGTCAATTAACTTCTCAATTAAACGAATCGTGCCAGAGCGTCACGGCGCAATCGTTTGCGTTGCCGAGTCGCTCTATTTGAAAAAGAGAGGGCGAGAATATATTGAGTTTGAATTTTCAATCTGCAACACACACACACACAGTCCAGAGAGAAGTCAATCGGGCGAACGATGGACACACGGATGGACAGATGGACGCAAAGACAGACGGACTAACAGAGAATGGTCGTGGAATGAGAAATACAGCATCAAAAAAGGAACAACAAGAAACAAAGACTCTTGAGTGGCTCGTCACGTTGTTATTCGACTCAGTTCAGTTTAGATGAATCAAGTTTAGTTCGAGCTAGGGCGTTGGTGTTGCAACATTGCTGCGTTGGCTGACGTGACGTCAAGTCAAGTTCAACTTTTAGCCATGCTGAGATTTCGATTTAAGTTTTGGCCAAGCGTTGGGCCAAACTTCAAATCTCTGAGTTTGAACATCGAAACTCACTTGTACAGCAGAACGGCAAAAGTTGTTATCTTGTGCCAAACACACTCATGCAGCTAACACACGCAATTTTAGCGCCTGTTTTGCAGCTAGCAAGGTTCAAGGCCTGTATGTGCATGTATGTGACTATGTTGTTAGTCTATGTGCATGTGTTGGTTGGCATGCAAATTGGCAACTCTCTGGTGCAGCCAATCGTCCTTACTTTTAGACTGGAGGCGACAATGAGTCAACTTGATGAAACTTGCCGAGTTCACACACAAACATGCACACACAAACGTCAGTTTCAGGAGCAGGTGCTATTTGAATTGAACCACATTGGTATGCCTATATTGCTACGCTCGTTGCCACTACAAGGATGCACCAATAGCTCTAGCATTAAGTACGAGCATCAATAATGTCCACTAATATCGACAATTATTGATTCTGCTGTAGTTGCCGCGCGCGCGCACGTACACAAATGCGGTCGCAAGTCAATCATTGGTACGTCGCACGAATCGTGAAGAAAATAATCGCCAGCTCATTTCTTACTGCTTAATGCTCATGATTGCTCATTGCTAGGGACCAACTCATGAGTTGTATGCCACCACAGACTCACGAATGATGACAGGAAGAGGCACACAAGCATATGAATAGAGAATGGCCCCAAAGAGCGCCAGTCCGATGTTGGGCACACGCAGGCACGCACAAGGCTGTCCGCTAAGCTGCTATGCGTACGCGATGGTGTTAGGAGAAAAGGATGTAAGTAGTCATCCGCGCTCTTCTTCTCCTCATCATCATCAGCATCAGCAGCGGCAACATCATCATGATAGTCATTATCATGGTGGCAGCCACGCAATGTTAGTTTGTGGTCTCAGTTGGTGGCTTTGGCGCTAACATATTATGTCTTGGCTCTAAATTGGACAGCTTTAGCTTCAGCCTCAACTCCAGCCAAAACTAAGGCCTGCTAGCAGTGTATGTGCATGTACGTCTCGAAGCGCCGATGAGCGATGGGTGTGCCTGGGTGTTGTCGTCGTGATCGTCACAGCGCTTTACTAAGCACGCAACAACAACAACAACAAGCTCTGTATCACACTGCTGGCACAGTATCGAAAGAGACGATTCGTGGTCAGTGTCATGTTTTATTCATGAGCGTATCGTGCAAGGATTATCCGTACACAAGCCTTGTAGAGATGGGCCCTCCACTACTAGCCGCACGAACTCGGATTCGTGCTGCAGCACACGTGCTCGTGTACGCATGCATCCATGCACTGATGCGCTCAAGTGTCCGTGATGACGACCTATAATTTCAACCCGTCATGCGACGCTTGTCAATACAACGATCACACTGCGAAAGGGTTACCTGTCTAAATATACACAATCTCTGTGTGTATGTGTTCATATCGACTTGAGCAGGCTTACAAGATCGGCATCAGCACCAACATGGATTTGTTTCGCAGGGATGTGAATTTCTGTGAGAGAATATCATTCTTGATGTAATCGCACCTTTAGCTCGTAAGAGGTACCTTTTCATGAATGATAAGCTACACACGCAGCATAATATGAATCTCTGTTAGCTGTGTTAGAGTTCGTATTAAGCTAAAAATGCTCTAAGTGAGTGAGTCACGGCTCGACGAAGGCAAACTAGCAAGCATACAGACAAACAAAAGCATACGTCAGTATAAGTTGCTACATGGCTTTTACAAGTTTACACAAGGCGCTGAAACAATGTTGGTTCTTTCATCTTATTTTATTTTACCATCTCATGTCCCAATATTTACGTGTTTTTACAACGCAGCAACTGCGAACGACAGAGAAATGACAGACGCTATGGCTCCACGCACACTAAAGATAAGTGACACTTAAATCCGACACACGGCGCTCGATGCACACGTAGGCAATTTGATACCTGGATACTGGACCTGAGTGAAGACTATCTGGTGGGCGTGTCACTTTACACGACGTCACATGATAGCCTAGAAAATAGAGACAAGTGGTACGCCCAATATTGACGCCCTCGGAGCTTTATGACAAAGATTGTCGCACTGAGTCGTTTGGGAATGGAGCAGCCACCGTCAGACAAGCACCTCGTAAGTCGACGCCATGATTGATTGCCATGATGCGACAATCGAGGGGCCGGATTAAGGTGGCGCAGGCCAAACACACACACATACGCACGCACAACCACAAGGCAACCACAACGTTGCTAGTTTCGGTTGCGTTTCTCATTCTATTACGACGTAAATATAATACGTCATAGACGTAATATATTTACGTTGCTGCTTTAGGTTTGTACGGGCACTTATACTTGCACTTGCCTCGGCACGCGTTAAGCGAGCACCAGTTTACAAGCTTGCTCAAAACGAAGCCAGAAAGCGAGCAAGGACGCATGCTGTAAGCATCAAACTTATGTTCGCAGGCTGAGCGGCAATGAAGCCCCATGGGCAGCGGCATCACCGTTGCGGCATTTAATTGAATGTGACGTTTCGTTGGCTTCGTAAACCGTATGAAGACCTATAGAGTGTCAAACATTGCAAACACTTTGTAATGATACACACACCTACAATGCTAACTAGCAACTGTCAGACAAAATCAGAGATGTGTACTAACTATTAGCCAAGCAAAAGTGACTCGCACACACACACACACACACACACGCATAGTGCATCGAATGAACTGTAGAACAAAATGACACATGGGCGTAAGGATAGTTATGCAACCATAGTCCGTGTGATACTATTAGCAAGGTTGGCATACAACCATTGTAATTATCATAGATACAGAGAGCACCATCACCGAGCGGACAGCGAACATGTAGGTGGACATCAATATTGATGAAATCAACTGGGCGTTTGAATTTGGCGCCGTCACTACGTATTTGTGTCGTACCGTTATGTTCTAGCAGTCATGAAATTCAGCTAACTTTCATGACTGGCCAGACCGGAATGGATTGAATCGGATGGGATTGGAATGAAGCTTGACTTGTGATTGTCGTTGTCGGCAAACATTCTTTCATTTTCATTTTCGTCCCCTCTGTTTTCTCTCAAATCAGGCCGTACCCATGCACACAGGCAGTTTTGTCTACAATGCAAGTCTCTTGTTTGCTTCCAGCCAAGAGCCTTAAATTTCACTGTGTGTATTGCTTTAGTGTTCGGCAAGGCCTGAATCTAGTCATCGGAAGCGGGCCAACATAATAACACGGCATAGAGAGCACAGCACGACAACAACAAACCGACGTTACGCGAGCGTCAGAACAGAACGCGAGAGGCCACGTGTCTGACACGCCCACGTGTGGTGCTTCCCACGCGCAACCGCCGACGAGTTATGTAATGAGCGTGTCGGTCGGCTTGGACATCGCATGCGTTTTTCGTTGTGTTATGTTTTCTGCGCTCGTCTCGCATCGAGTATTGCAAGTTGTTTGTGTGTGTGTGTGTGTGTGTTCGCTAGTTGTTGTTGTCTAGTTGGCTGCTAGTGACGTTTCAGGCACGTTAATGCGTGCGCCACGTGCCACGTGGCAACGTGCGTGCCAGTGTTGCTTTAGAATGGACCACATTGCATTGTCGTCGAGTAAGCTTTGCACACACAAAACCAGAATGTTGTTGTTGCGCTCGGCACAACAACAAGCACGTCATCTAACACGCTGCAAGTACAGCTGCAACGTCAACACGCAACTTACAAACGCATCCAAAAGTCGAGCGCGAGAAAGTCACGAATCACACAAAGTATCCGAGCACCGAGTGAAATGACTCGAAAAGAGCAAACCGACGTTTGCGTCATCACTCGCTTACTTTTCTCCTATTGCGTGGCATGGTTTAGTTCGGTTTGGCTCAACTGGAAGTTTGAACACACAACTTGCATGATGCTCTTGTTGGCGTATCACACGTTTTGTTCGATAGTCACTCATTGGCTTTGAAATTTTGCTTGCTTACTGATGTTGCCTGCTTGCACGTTCTTGCTGGGCCTCTCAAGTTTGAGCTTTGCTTGTGCCTTTAACTTCATATAGCTCTTTAGTTATGGCTCTATCTTGGACATCCTCTGAAGGCAAACAAAGCAAAAGTAGCATCAATAGAAGAGGCCGAAGTATCAGCTGCAACAAGAACGACGACGATGAAGACAATAATAAAAATAATAGCGATGACGCAACTAATTAAGCGCCACAGCGAAGTGAAAGTGTGTGTGAACAAAGAGGCACTCTCAGAGGGGCAATAATAGCAACTGTCGGATAGTAAATAATTGAATAATGCGGGTTGTTACGTGTGCCCGCATGTCTCGTGAATGTTGCTGATACTGCTGTCCATTTTGAATGCTTCATGTGAATTGAGTTGGCAAGTATGTCAGTCATGAAACCAACTTAACTATATTATCGATTCTGATCTCAATGACAAATCAATGAACACTCACTTTTCTGTGCCAGACAGACGAACAGTCGTACGTTGCGTTAGACCGCGAGAACGTTGGCGCCGAGAATAGCAAAATTGCAACGAAAGATGTGCTGGTCACCACGAACTATCTATTCGATGATAATGTTTTCGAAGAGCATCGACAAACTTTTTTTTGAGCAACACTGGACGGATTGGAATTTGGATGTTGACGACGCTGGCCGTCCGACCGGCCACCAAGTAGAAACAAAATTCCAAACAACTTGGATGTTTTCAACCACAGTGTGTATGCGTGCAATGCTCTTTTGAGCTCAAGTCACAGAATAAGCTTTGGAATTTGCGTGATGATCTGTCGATCTTGCTCCCAGCTCAGCTCACTTGCATATCTCCATCGAATATCTAGCGCTTCGATTCAGTTCAATTCGAAGATGACTGAGTCTGAGTTTGAATTTGAGCCCAAAACTAGAGAGCAAAATTCAATGCAATGCAGTTCATGGTACACCGCAAGTTGGCGTGGCTTGAAACGGTGCAAAATAATGCTCAATCTAAATACTTATTGACGTTCTGAACACTGCAACTGCAACGACGACGACGACACCGACGAAATAGAACGCCGTGGTGCAAATACGGCACACCAGTCAGTACGTCTGGACCTCGTTGTCCTAAACTACACACACAACTGTAATTTTAGTTTTTGTTGAACAGAATCGGACTGAAAAGAAGTCTCCTGAGAAGATTAAGCTCCTTGTGACATGAGCGCCCATTGCTTTTTGTTGCCAGTGGTGTTTTGTGTATGTGCGTTGTCTTACTATTGGCTCATTTCAAACATTTCATGCTTCTCTGATCACAGAGCAGCATGAAGCATTACGATCCCATGAAACAAACTATGCAAACTCAAAGCTCATCATCAAATTTAAGCTGTCTGTTTTTGGCGTTAAGTGCATGAGCTTCAGCAGCGTCTATCATGCGAGCCTTCTCCCCATTTTATTATCATCATTTTAATTTAATTATTTCTTGGGTGGCCCAACGCACAATAGGCAAGACAGTTGGAACAAAGACAGAAAGAATGTTGTTCTGTCATTCCTATGCTCAATTATTTGTTTGAATGGCCAGTTTAGCACTCACACAGATTTTATTATATATTATCATTATTAGATAATTGAATATCTTTTGCTGTCGTCGTTGATTTGACGTACGTCGTTTTGACAAGCAAACATTGTGTACATGTGTTTCGCTATTCACAATTTGCCATTTGTCAGACACAACTGATAAACACAGCCTTGAAAGACAGGACTTCGTATGCGTGCGCGTATCAAACAAAGATGAGCACCTGGACAAGATGAACACAAAAGGGTGCAGCAGCAACAATGAGTGTCTGCTGCATTCTAATAACTCTGGCTCCGAATCTAAAGCTTGAA
This sequence comes from Fragariocoptes setiger, assembly GCA_019968535.1. NCBI lineage: Eukaryota > Metazoa > Arthropoda > Arachnida > Trombidiformes > Phytoptidae > Fragariocoptes > Fragariocoptes setiger. Next base: position 18,077 of record JAIFTH010000063.1, on the reverse strand, counting down.
ATGGACATTGAAAAAACATTGACATTCCTCGCATGAGAAGAATATTGTGAAAAATATTTCCTCTATCCATTCAAGCGAGGCGCGCTGTGCAGCACCATCAACAACAGTTGATGCCGTTGTTGATATCCATTTTGTCTTGCTTGCTTGCCTTTTGATGATAATGCTGCCCGGGGCTTTTCACTTACCAATGGTTAGTTTTATTTTTATCTTGAGCTCACAAAGTTAAGCTGTGCACGTGTTGGCCACAGTGGTCAATGTCAACAATCAATGCACCTACTCTAACAACAGATATCGCATTTCAAAGCAAACGCACGTAAAAACAACGTGCTGACACTTTTTGCGCGCTTTTGTTTACATGCTACCGTATGGGGATAGCACGCTGTTAACTGTGCTGTGTAAATTTGCTTTGTGTGCTGCACGCAAACACTACCCAAAGCACTAATCCAAAGCAAACGCGTTCAGATAGATACAAGGCGCGTGTTTGCGCGTTAAATCGGGCACGAACACGCGCACAGGATCGGGCACGCAGGATTATAGGTAGCATAGCATGCAGAAAATTCATAAATCTGCAATCTGGCAATGGTTTAACCGGGCAATATTATAATCTTCTGAAGAAGAGAAAATATTGGCGATCAAGGTAGTATCATTATGGGTTTGCACGCGCGCCGTTCCGTCTCTTGATTGCCGTTCGGTGATTATGGCAAAATAATAACAATGATGAAAATAATAACACTAAAAACATGCGGGCGGATTTGTGGGCTGCGCCCATTATTCTCACATTGCATATTGAGCCAGCCGGCTAACCACCAGCATCGGCAGCGGCAGCAGCAGCAAGAGAATTGCTATCTCTAGTCAACTAATATTACTGTTCATGATAAAATCAAACTGGTAGTTTGACAGAAAGCACGTGTGTTCCTCTGCCAATTGGATTGTTGGCGCGCCAATTGCCGCCAGGGCCAATCGATCGTGCTGTTCAGAGCGCGTTCTTGCGCTTGCTAGCAATGTTCGTTGCTCGTGGCCGTGAGAGCCGCATATCGATGTCTAGAGAATGTAAAGAGATAGAAAGTAAGTGCTAAGAGAATTGTTTGCGCCAGTGCATGTGTGTGTGTGTGTCCAAATTTCAAAGACATTCATTTGCATTTGTGAGTTTCAATTGGCGTTTGTCTTGCACGTTCACAGTTGGCATTGCTGGCCATGCATGGTTGTTACTGTTAATGCTGCTTGCAATGTCATGTGGACGACAATTGCCTGATAGCAGCAGATCGAAGCCAATAGACTTTGAATAATCAAACATGTTTGTTTCGTACCGACAATCATTCGTATGTGTTGGCCAAGCAACAAGCCACAGCGCAGCCAGTGCAGTGTTTCGCGAGTTTCTAGATTTCCAAATTTCAAAGCGTTTAAAATTTCGACGCTGTTGTTGTTTTCTTGTTGACTTCTTCCATCAAATGACAGTGTCGAGCACACCAGTCGTGACCGTTCTCGTTCACTACTCGAAGAGCACAGCTAGTTTTAAGCTTGCGAAGAAAGTGATACTAGAAAAAGACAACGATCAATGTCTGCCTGTGTGTCTGACAGCGTTAATTGTTTTTCGGCAGCACGTGTTGGTGCACTCAAACAGTGCACCCAAACAGACAAACAGCGAAATCAATTACAATTCATTGCCAGTGACCAACTATTGATAGTAGCAACCACCACTAGTGTTGTCAGCAATGGGCTGTTAGAATTGAAAATTGCAATTCAATTGCCTTACGATTGCTGCTGTTGTTGTGTTGCTACTGAATCGAATAGCCAAGGCTATAAAGCAGTGATCACACACGCACACATTTCGTCTCAACTGTCTGCGTGAAACATTAATACTGAAACAACGGCAGTTCGATGCCAAAGATCCATCCGTCAGGCCGGAGCTCCCCATAAAAGGGACGACATACGCTCACGTGTAGATTTGAATGTCACTAACATTCATCGCTGCTAAGCTTGATTGACTCAATTTTATCCGCTGAATTTGAGCACATCAATCATTATTGTGTAATTATTGATGTGTTTGTGTCAATTATTGAACCATTAAAATCATAGGTCGTATGTTAGTAATAGAGGTCAACCCTATCGTGTGACAGGATTTTCATACATTTTGGCTCCGAGAGTTTACTTATTTGGACTGACAAACTATCACTTTGCCTGTCGGTCTGTCCTCGGTTGCACTGCAGCGTTGACAAAATTGAAAAGAACTTTGTTGTTACGTAACAACTACAAAACGGGAGCAACACCGATAATGAGCACTTCAAATGACTGAAGTCATGGCACTGACTGACTGAGCCGCACATTTTGCCGTAAAGATTACAGTCGCCAGCACGTGACATGTTGCCACTATGACAACCGCCCGCTCGTTAGGCAATTGTACACAAAAACAACGATAGCAACAACAAGAAGTTGCACACAAATCGGTTCAATTGTTTGGCGCGCAAGTTGCGATTGTACAACTCGCGCGAGCAGTAACCTGCAATTATTGCGTGTTTCTCTCATCTTTCTGTTAATAATGACTGCACGCACATTTATAACAACAATTCGTGACCATTTGTCGTGTGTCAGCTTCACTCGACAGCTTCGTGTGTTTCAACAACGGCAGCGAGTGTTGGCCGTGCTATTGAGGCTATTGTTATCGTGACACACCAATAACCAACAATAATATATTTGTGTGTTGATCCAATTGGCAGCTCGTGACAATATTTGCTGCAATAACATAAGCATCATTTGTTAGCAACAAAGTTTGCCACTAGCAACATTTGTTAACAGAAACAACAATAAAAACATGTTCAAGTTCAAGTTTAAACTATTATTGCGGTAGCTCAATTGTTGCGGTAGACAGGTGGTGGAGCAATTTTGTTTATTTTTATTGCTACAAATTTATTGGTGGCACGACATCTGACAACACGTGCTACGTTTCACTTGTTGTTGTTGCTGCTGCTGTTATCGAGTGATTGACTTGGCAGAGTAGGTTTAGTGGTTGTGCAATCACAAGTTCAACTAATCGCCCAAACTCTTAAAGTTTGTTACGTCCAATCGAACTCATTATTGAAATCTATATAATTCACATCTAACGATCTATTCATTTTATCGATGGACAGAATCCGATAGTTGATTGACTATTGAGTGGCGCATTGATAGTGCTAGTGATTGCTTCTGACTACCGACAACTAAACTTATTGTGTGATCGCGAATGTGGTGAGTCAAGGCAGTCATCGAGCATATCATCGGGCCATCAGCGCCGATCGATGAAAATTGAAATCCGAACGCTCACCTGTTGCCGGACGGATTTTATTCGCTTGCTTGATTTCTTGTTGATGTTGTTGTCGGGTTCAAGTTTCGACTCTGACACACACTCACAGTACATAGAATGGTAAGAGTGAGAGAGACAGAAATATATAAAGACGATCAAATCAAATTGAATTGGAGAGAAGAGAATTAGAGTCAAGTCAAGAAAAAGGAGGCGAGAAGAGAATGACGAAGCAGAGTGAAAGTAGACTCAAAAAAAGATGAAATTCGATGATGACCACGACGCAGACGACGACATGATAACGAGCAGCCAAATGCATCAGCACCAGACGCCACGGTTAAATTTGCCAAACTTTCCACTGGCACTAACATTGATGCCTGTACTTGTGGAAAAGAGCATTTCTCGTTCTTCTATCGTTCGTTCGTCTGTTGGCGTAGGCACGTTCTTTAGGTTAAAATCTATCCATGGCTAACATGGAAAATAATTCATCGATCGATTGCTTTTCTTTTCTTAGTTCTCTCTCTCTCTCTCTCTCTCTCTCTGACCAAACCATTTTCTTGCCCCTGAGCATAGTTTCGTTCGAACGATCACAAACTCACGGACAAAGTGAAACGAAAAGAGAAAAAAGAAAAGTGTGGCCAACAGTGCAAATTCTTTTCCTCATTCTTTGCGAGCTGCTTTGTTGGCAGCGTTGGCTCGTCACTGTGTAGCTCGTGTTTCTTTCTTAGTTCTTTGGGCTTCTAGTTCGCGTTGTTCGTCAACAATTGCTGTTGGGCAACCAACTGTTTGGCATCGAACATTGCACGAAGCCACCAGTCAGCTTTTGTAACAGCAACAACAAGTGAAGCTCAAATCTCGAATGCAAAAGATGGACACAGAAGAACAGATTCTTACTTAACACAACGCACAGTGCCTCCTTAGCGCTCATTGTCTGCATCATCTCAAGACATTGAATATTGTTCGCAGCAGCAGGTCCGTCGGTCATAGTCGCCTGCTTGCTTGATGAAAGGCGAGCTAATGGTCGCTTATTAGGCGCGCTACGTGCCATTGTAGTTACCAGTTTACCATTGTTGTTGTTGTTGATGTTGGAACTACAATATGTTGTGTTAAGTTGCCTTGCATTGCTTGTCGTTGAATGGCCGTACATTGCATCACATTGAATGTGCCATGCGTCATAATGCGCCTTCACAATCAACGAAACAAAATGAGAAAACTTTTTAAGCGAAATGAAAATTTGAATCGCGCAAACAATATCTTTTCATTTTCATTTGGATATGGTATTTCGTTGCTTTATCTGTATTAGTAGTTCTGGTGTTGGTTCTGAGTTCGATCGGTTAGTGAGTGTGAGTTTGAACAACAAATCGACATTCAATACTCCGATGTTGAAACTACTCAGGCGCTGAACATTCAGAAGTTGTCTGTCAGTTGAATTCAATGCAATTGTCTCTGCCTTCTTGACTGCGGGATTCGCTAGAGAACGGGCCAGATCTTGGCCGGCCAGCAATATTCATAAAGACAAGAAGAAATCAACAACAATAGTAGCGCGCCCATATTCACAACACTAACTAACTTTGTATTTGTAGACGCAACATACAAAGCGGCCACAGGCATCTCTCGTTGTTCTTGTTGCTGTTGTTCACTATGAACTCGAAGTGAACACGAAAGAACGAACGAATGAACGAACATGACGCAATCGACATCAGGCCCAATCTCAATCAACAATCGATCGAGACAATGCTCGATTGATGCTCAAGTTATAGACAGAACAGGTACTTGCTTAGGTATACTAGGTAGAGAAGAGAAATATTACGTCCAAGCTTGAACTTGAACTTGAGCTGCTTGTTGTTGTGGGCAATTATCAGCGCGCCTTGCTTGAGTTGATAATCACTTGTAATCTTTGAGCTGTGAGTTCAATCTCTCTATCGTACAAAAATTCAAGTCTACAGTGAGCAATGCAAAAGCGAGTTTGATTTCGAACAAGCGAGCTTTGATTTGATTTCATTCGATATCTACTGTCGGTCTGTTTGCCTGTCTGCTCGTTCGACTGATCATTTTTCTAACTAAATGCGCAATTTGAGCATCAAACACATGTAGACATCATTTGCATGCACTGCACAACATGATCTCAGATAAAAGCAGAAAACAAAACAAATTCAATCATTACATCATCATCGTCCTCTCTTACTTACTTCCCATTGTGATATGTCTTATAATTGGCGCGAGTGAGTAAAATGAAAATGATAGCGTTTCTAATGCATTGCATCGAGATTCTTTTCATATAATAATTTCAAGCTAATCGCTATTCTACTATTGCAATAGCTTCAGATTAATGTAGAGCATCATGCAATAGCTTTAGATTAATATTCATTGTAATGAACATATGTGGGCCAACAGGCAGCAGCAAAGGACAACAGCAACAAACCAGATGCTTATTTAATCATTTATTCGTCGAAGTTAGTCAACTTGTTGTTTAGGTCATCAGCGCAATGAACGCGACGACCTGTCGAACCTGTCTTCCGTTCGTCTCCTCTCTTCCTAATCATAAGCGTAAGCGCAATAAGCGTCGAGCAGCAATCAGATGATGTAATTGTTGTTTAACACACTCACAAGGAGCTCATCATTAACGTCGAACATCGTACGATTGTTACTCAACAAAATATTCTACGGAAGACAGATAGAAACAAGAGCATGCTGTCGATTCGAATCATAACAAGAGACTATCTTCCATGTGGTCAATAATTTTTTTTCTTATAAATTGTACCGATCAATATGATCGTGATAAGAGTGATCCAAGTGACTCACACTCAAACTCAACAGAGACAAGCATCTAAAGAAATAACCAAAGAACTCAAGGTTAGATTCTGTACCTGACAAAGCCTCAGCACCTTCGGGTGAGTACACAGGTGTATATTCTGCGAGTTAAAGCTCACGCGGTGGCCTGATGGTTGATTCTTTGACGAGTCTTTGGATGCTGCAATAGCAAAAACAATGGCAATTTCGATTATGATCAATAATTGCAATTACAATCAAGATCACGATTGCTTTCGATTGGAATCTTCATCGAATTGTCAATGGCAAATACATGAATTCTCTTTTGAGATCAAACTTATCATTGAAAATTGAAAGAAAAACGACCAGTGTCTTTCGTTAAGATTAGCATTACAGAGCTCAAAAAAACTATGCCAAGAATGAATCTCGTTACAGATGTTCTTTTTCCTGATTTTAGTGCTTTTGAGCGGTAACTAAAACTGTCTTTCGTTAAGATTGACATTTGACATCAATGAAGTCAAAATTGAATTTCATTGATGTCGCTGTCAGTGACTTCATCGTTGTCGAAAGTGATTTCATAGATGAATAAAACTCACCTGTTGAGCCGACCGGCGATCGTTGATCATCGTGCATTGAATTAACGACTGACTGGTAATTACTGTTACTTCCGCTATATGATTGTGACGGAGGGCGTGCCTGTGGTTGTTGATGATAATTATTATTATCGTGTTAAGATTTATAGTGTTGTGATAAAGAAGAAGATGGATTTTGGAAGAAAGGGTTAGTTTTTGTGTTTGAAATACAAATCAGCATATTATTGAAATTCCTCAAATTAAATTGAGCTATTGTGAGCTAATTCTGACTGACATACACACAAAATAATCGACTACTCTGACATATAGGCGTACGTATTATAGCCTGCGTGAGTCTAAGTGTGTGTGCGTGGTTCGGTGTGATCGATGAGAGCCCATTGCAAGAACAAGTGCACCACACGCAGCTGTCACAGGAGCAATGCCACAAACACACACACACACAGTCAGTTAGTTTATTTACAAATGAAATGTAAATAAATAAACATGGCACGTACGAGTGACCGTGTGTAGGCTAATTCTTTAGTCATTCAACAAACTTAACTGATTTTGCTACTGGTGATGATTAATAGTTCAATAGTCAAGAAGAATGGTTGCGCAAGAATTTCAATCTCGTTTCCATTTATTTCACTTGTTGTAAGAAATTGAAGTTGAGAAGACTTTTCGTATAGTTCCATGAATAATAAGTGAGGGAACGAGATTTGACACGATGCAGAATCTCTCTTTCTAACTTCTTCTAAAGAGCTGAAGAAGAGCTGATTGATTTGAGATCCGCCAACTACTAATTGGCATTAGCAACAACCAATTTAGCGGCTCGTGTGTGATTTATTCTTTCACTTGGCAGGCACGCTCTTGTTTCTCCTCTACGCTTGCTCTGTCACTTGCTTGCTAGCGCCGCCTGTCGTGCCGCCTGACTGGCTGACTTGCAAGTGTCGTCGAGCTAGTTAGCTCCCTTGCTGTGTTGGCAATAATGATAATCAGTCGAGATGTCAAGCAGTACTTTTCGCAATACTCAAACATTAAAGCTAGCAAGCTCTACACTAGACTTGCGACTGAATTTGCAAGAAATGAGTTTAAGGAAGAGTTGAGTGAACAGCTGAATACCAATTTCAATTTGATATTCAGCTGTTGAGAAATTATCGAGTCGAATACAATATAATTATTGTGTGATTACTGTGTATGCGTGTGAGTCTAGTCTTTATTGGCTAGCCAAATTTGAAACATCCAAGTCGTCTGTCGCTCAAGTTATCTGTTCACTTTGGTGCCAATGTAAACAATCATCGAGTAAAAGTCGACAGCTGTCACTTTTGCTCGACACAATCGCTGGTTTACGATTGTCGTTGTTAGCAGCAGCACCTGGTGGGGATATAAAGATGAAGTGACAAATGATCTTTCTGTTTTCATTTTCATTTTACTTTTTACACACAAGTTTGCACATAAAACATGATTCAAGTTAAAAGTGAAAACTCTTCCCTTCTGAGATGCATGACAAACGACGAATGACAAGTTACAACTAGCTACTTTTGGATGAATAACTAATGACAAACGACAAGACAGATTATTCCACCAAGAGACTTATTTAACTTCTTAGTAGTCTTAAACTGAGAGCAGTAGTCTGAACTTGTTAGTATCACTTTTTTGTAGATGACAAAAACAAAATAACAGGTGAAGAACGACGATGATGACGAAAGTTATTCTCTAATAAAAACAACAAGACGACGTTGATCGATGAGCACCGGCTTCAATCAATCAAGGCACAAGTCAAATATCAGCGCCCATAGTGGCATACACAGCGTCACACAACATGCAATCTGCCGGCAGTCTTCTCGGATGTGCGTGCGTGCACCTACAGCACTTGCGAGCCCAATGTGTGCGTGTGTTTACATTTTGACAATCCAACGTGTTACAGCGCTGTGCGTGATGACACACACTGAATGCACCCTGACAGTGATGCTGACACAGAAGTCAATGACATGTCAATTTGTTTATGTCGTCGTTGCTGATGTTGCTGTTAATTTGATTGAGTTCTCTCTTTCTGGCGCTCAAGCTAAATAGCAATCTTAATGTTTGAGTTAATTATTTGGTTCGGTTTGAAAGACACTGGTAGGCGAGCGAAAGACGACGGAATGTTTCAAGAGAAAAGAAACTGAATAGAAACACAGGATTCCTAGAGAGAAGTTGATGCGTGAGATGAACAACTGTGACTGTGTTTAATCGAACGGGTGTACAATTTCACGGCAAGCGATGAAAAGTGACACACTATTTGCTCATTTACTTTTCATTTGCTTGAGTATGTTTCTACTCGTTGACTTGCTGTGTTGCCAAGGTGAGCGTTTTGTCACCTGCACCTGTGAGAAAAAAGGCCACACTCGTCGCTAGCTGATTGCTTTCATCAATGAGTTGCTAGTTACACTGCTGTTAAGTAGCAAGGAAACGAAATGAAATTAAACTTCGAAGAGAAATATCAAGAATTATGACCAAATGAGATGAGACGTCACGCGTCGTTAATTTCACTTGCTGCTGCTGCCATTGCTGCTACTGATGTAACGCCTTCTGAATGGCTCAAATTGACTTGAATGACGGCTAATGTTGTTGGTTCAAATATACTTTGTGTGCGTGTGCATGGCATAAATGTAGATTATAGAAAGAAAGACGATTGTGGCACCACATTAAATTGGTTTGCAATGAGCAATTCATGTTGATACTCAAAAGTAATCAAAGGATTGAATATTGAGACTCTATTTCAGAATCGTTGTTGTTATTATCAGATGGCAGCTGCATTGTAAACAGTAGCCAACAATGTAACCAGTGACGATGCGCAATACGGCAATGATTGTTGACGATCAATTTAAGTTGAATGTTGAATAATGACGGTTTTTTATACTATCGCTGATTGCTAAATTGCAGGCAAGTGTAACGAGCAGATCGTCGGTGCTTGCTGCGCAAAAAAAGCTCGACACTCAACGGGCCTAGTTCAACAGAGCTCATTGAACGTTCGCTACCCATTAATCATGTTATGGCTCAACAATATGCGATGCCAACGAGATGACACGCGTGACGAAATGCCATTAACCCACAGCAGCAATGAGAAGTTATTGACGACAACAGTAACCACTAAAGTGAGCAAAGGCTCAAGTTACACAATATAACATTTTATTTTAGATATAAACTAGAACAGTTACGAAATAAACTCATACATAATTTGAAATTTTGAATTTATAGATTCAGTTTGTTTGTCTCTGCCGATGTCAATCTTTAGTGATATCATTCGAATATTCATCTCTGAATTAAATAGATTATTGGAATTGCTCTCGTGATTGGTTTTGTGGGCGATTTAGTGTTTGGAAAGGCGACAGGTGAGTAGCAGCAATGTCCGTGTTGCACGAAGTCATTCGTTGCTATTCATTTCGGTATAGTCAGTTTTGTGTGTATGTGAGTGTGTGTGTGTGTGTTTATTCCACTCAAAGGCAATATCTAAAGACATCAGCGAATGGTAACAATAATGATAAAGCAAGATCGCTTAGATATGTTGATGGAATGTGCGTGTTGCCAGTTAATGCTGTTGTCGTTGGTGGTGAGCGCTATAAGTCAATCACCAACTCATTAGAAGCGACTGGTTCATTAGCTGACAACGTGAGCCGCAACAGCCACAGCAGCTATGATTAAGGTCGTCATTTTCGTCATTTCGTCGCCCAGACCATTTTACTGACAGTGGCTTGCCAACTGCCATATACCGTGCATAATAACATACACTGAGTAGTTAGACATTGATTTTAGAACAACAAAATTGGAAGAAGCAAACATGCAAGATGCCGTCATCATTACATTGGGCGCACTAAATTGCAAAGAATGTATGCTGAGATGAAAATCGTTGTGGCTTGGTAGATTCTTTTTGACTGATTTCGGTTTTTTCTTCTTCTCTTTTTGCTTCTTGACTCTGCTTGCATGGTAGTCGTCATTTTGTTCGTCATTGTCGTCATAAATCTATGATCTACTCATAACTACATACAGCTAAACGAATATCCAAACTAAACTAAATCGAACCAAACTAAGCTTAGCTGAACTAAAGCTAAGCTAAGAAAGCTCAAGCTTGGGCCCAATAGCAAACAACAACAAAATCAATGCCACACCATCGGTTGGCTTGCTAGTAGCTTCAACAGCATCAAATAGACAACGAGAGAAGGAATGCACGATCTTTGCAAGCTTTGGCTAGAGTAAAAAGAATTTCGAAGCTTCGAAGCAAACATCTGTGGCAAAAGCATAAGTAGAAGCAGAAGCAGAGAGGCTGCTTCTGCCGAGCAAATGCTGCGACGCCGAATCGATCTACACTGATCTTATCATGTGCCTTCTCACGTTCGTTGTTGTCGTCATCTTTATAAGTTTTTGGCCAGACATTACATTCCGATAAACATTCTTACTTGTCTATCGTTCGTATTATCATTGAGTCTATTGACGAGCGCATTGAGCTTTGAATATCAACAGTGTTGAGGCACTCAATGTACAATACATACACAGGCAGGCAGGCAGGCAATGACCATCTTGCTTAGTTACATAACATCACGACATTATTACCATTATCGTATGCTCAACACACAGATTTCTTAATTACACAGCTGTAAATTGAACGAGAGCGAGCGCACGAGCGAGTGAGAATGTGAATCAGACGCGCGTCAACAAGCCAATAATGACACCAATCATTGCAGGTCGTAAAAAAATTGGCCAACAAAGTTGTAAAAACACTCTTCAACTCTCAACTATTTTATACCATGCTCATTATTTTACTTGTCGCCGCCACTAGTGCTTCCTAAGCATTCGAGCATTCAAACATTTGCTGGTCTCCATCAATAGCTGCTCTTCAGATCATCAATAACTACGCAATCAGTCAGATAGTCTCAGTACCCTCGCTTATAACCATAGCTTAACATAAAACAAATATAAATGAATTATCTCGCGTGCTACATTCTTCCTTTTGTTGCTTTTTTGTTGCATTTTTTCAATATGTTAACAACAGTTCTTCCTTTCAGATTAAAAACTTTCTTTTTGAATTTCTTCAAAATAATAATTGTCTCAATCTCAACACACGTTTTTTGTTGTGGTTGATTGTAAACAGTCTGAAAGAGAGAATAATAATAGCAACATTGTTCGTCTTTTGTGGTTGACTCATTATCATCATTGGCTTGATATCTAGCTAACAGTTTGAAACGACTGAGACAAAGTCTTTAACTTCAGAGGCTTCAACTTTAACGCTGCGTGCATATCGCACTTGACGACGACTTGTGACGAGCTAAATGTTGAAGTTCAAACTTACAAGACAACAACGACTCACGCGTTCGACGACTCATTCTTAATTTACATTGCTGCAAGAATCTCTAGTATAAAGTGCATTATGGACCACGCTGTAACGCTCTCTGTCAAGTTTGTCTCATCAGCACCATGGCACTTATTATAGCTCTATAGTAACTAAAGTACTAACATTAGTTGTATACATGCGGAGTACAACAATGCACACTTTATCAAAGTGCAGGACAAAGCCAACACTACCTATCGCGTAATTATTCGCTTTGTCTACATTTATCAGCGAGCTCTCGAATGCTAACTCAAACTTGAGCAATTTTTGCATGTTTGCTGCGATCAAGAAAGAGAATGTTGGAAGAACCAAAACTCATAAAGCTAAAGCTAAGCCCAGCTATCACGATTACAACGAGACTCGCTTGGCTATCAGTAGTATGGCAGTGTTGTTGCGGCGGCGGCGGCGGCAGCAACAGCGACAGAGACAGAGACAACAGCAACGGCTCAGTCTTGCGACAAGTGATGCTCTTCGGAGTTGAGGCTGACGATTTGACGACGTGGCGCTCAACGCAAGCCTTGATATCTCTTGATTCTTTCAATCAGAGAGTGTATTTGTCTCTCAATCTCTCCATGTCGATGTTAGTTAGCAAGCTAGACGAAGAGGAGTTATATTTTTGGTCTTGAACACAGCTTTGAGAAAGCAAGCGAGTGAGTGGATGAAAAAAGAGTTACGTCTTATCGTATCAAGGTGACTCATCAAATCTCTTCTCTGTGCTCACTTGCTTGCTCACCGCCACTGCTGCTTTCATCGATCGTTCAAGAGTTGAACTGATCGATGAAGCTGTTTAGTTAGCTGAGTGAATATACTCTTCACATTAAGCAGGTATGTCACTGAACAACACTTGCTCTTCTCCGGCTTCTGTACTCGATTTTTTGGAAATTGAAATAATAACAAATTTGAATGCGATTGAAATTGCAATATCGTAGTTGTCATTGTTACATCTCTAACGATATGTGGCAAAATAATGTATGACAACAAAGACAGGCGTGGTAAATTTTAGATAACCACAAGTGTCACGACAAACGCATCAATTTTGGCAACATTTTGGCAAATGGCACACTTGATATTCAATTATAGGCGTCTATTTACAGTGTGTCCACTTGAAACTTGTTCACCAATACGCGAGAATCTAGGGTAACTCTCTGCTAATTCGTTTGGACCGCTATGAACTTGATACTGTCAACATGCTCGCACAAGTTACTCGGTAAACATTGTGAACTGAACTGAACTGAACTGAACTAAACTAAACTTATTTCGAGCTACAACAGTACACTAGGACCTATGACACTTACCTGATTGTTGTGATCAGGTGTTGACGCACTGCTACCGTCATGATGCCCGAGTGACATGTGCGACGGCGGCAATTGCTGATGCTGATGGTGATGATTGTGATTCTGGTGGTTGTTGTTGAGTTGATTCGAGTTTGTTGCTGCTGTTGTTGATGATGCTGACGACGTTGATGAGGCTGACGACGAGCCTGACGACGATGGGCCATTGTTGTTGCCGTTATGATGACCGGAAGTGGAGCCGTTATTCTGTTGCAACTGCTGCTCATTGGGTTTGATATCTTGGCCATTGTTGTTGTTGCTTGTAGTGTTGTTGTTGTTATTATTATTATTTAAGCTTGAGACACCTGAGGACGAGTGGCCACCACCTGTGGGACCACTGGCACCGTTGCCGCCAGTGTTGGGACCACCGCCGCCGTCGCTGTCGGTGCCCATTTCGCTGGGCGGACGTGCACTGCCAGTGTCGTCTCGATCATCGAGCACTTTGTCGATGGGCATTTTGCCTTTCAAGCAATTGATGTAACGTGAGCAGAAACTCTCACACAGCTGGTGCACTTTTTCCAATTCTAACAGGTGCCCGCGTAACACTTGTATAGCTTGCAACATGAACGTGTCCAGTTCGGGATCGCTCGCTATTGGCGGATAGCGATTTTCGCGCAATTGGCGCACGAATTCGCGCACGTCCTCGTTGAACGATTCCGACGAGCACACGTCAGCGGAGCCACCCATGCCCATGCCTCCTAGGCCGCCGGTGCCGTTGGGTCCGCCCAATCCACTTCCGTTGGGGCCCGCCGAACCGGACGCGGCGCCGCCGCCCGCGCCACATAACGCGTTGGGGTCGCGCGGTGAGCACGTGGCCAGCTCACATTTTTGAAATATAACACGCAACAACGGGAACAGAGGATGATTCATAATCTGATCATGGACGCCGGGCGTCGCATAATGATGCGGCTCGGCGTACATTTTTTCGATAATTTTGTCGTTCTCGTTGGAGCTAATTTGCACAAATACTTGAGCAATTTTTACTTTCTACTTTTTTTCTCAAAATTTCTCTTGATGTACCACCACTGTTGTTTTGCTGTCTTGTTGTTGTTGTTTTTCGATTTGCTGATCGATTTGATTTGAAGATTAAAGAATTCTCTTGATGAATTGATTTGTGATTGGGATGAGTTGATCGATTGGGTGTTTGTGCATTGATAATATTGACTCTTTTTTCGCGTGTCGTCGTGTTGTTGTTGTTGTTGTTGTTGTTATTTACAACAACGGATTCTTCAATTTGCTTCTACTAATTTTGAAATCTTCTCCAATGTGATGTTTCGATATTCTCTTTTACAACTATTGTTGCTATTGAGGTTGTTGTCGTTGCCAGTTTTGTCAATTTTACATTCAAATGACACACGACACTCGACAAATGACAGAGAAAAAAAGAAGAAAAATTCATTCAATCAAACAAACAATGTCGACCACTCGTCGCTCAAACTATCAATGCGCTACGATTGCTCTATACTTGCGTGCTCGCTCGTTGCTATCATCCAGTTGATGCGTGCTCTCGCGATCACTAATAACATGCCTACAACGCATGCGCATTGTGGCCAACTCAACTCAATGCGCCACAACGTATACAGTGTTGCGCACATCAGCCATCAATCAATAGCAAGCGTCGCGCCATCTATCGGCGACACCAGCTTCGTCTCTTTTCGCTTGTATTGCTTGGTAGTGATAGTTCTATTAGGAACAACGTATCATTCTTTATACTTTATAATAACATACAGAATGTGACGACAGCATGGTTGAAATCATCTGCCGTATGCATGATTGATACCACGGGCCAAACTTTAAAAAGACACCCCGAGTTAACCAAACAATGAATTCAATCGTAGATAACTTGCAGCCTTGCAAGTGATCGAAAGAGGTAAAGTGTTCGGACGGTTTAAAATAGTTAACTATAGTAAAATTTTCATCGGATGTGATTCCGATATTGCCCGACAGATCTTTATGCTGTAAATAGCCTTGCATCAAAATTGATCTTGCCATTGTTTGTACAGTTTCCAATGTGCAGTATTCAGCTGGAACTGTCCTTCTGTTCGACGAGCGAGTTTATTAGATTTTTCTGTTCTATTTCAAACATCGCAAACGTTCCTTGGGACTCATCATTTCCAACAGCTTATTGACACACATTTCATTCAATACATTTCATTTGATACACATTTTCGGGGACAGTGGTCACAATCATTTTCTGAGATTTCAACACTTTCTTAGACAAGAGTGATTCTCTATCGAGCGTGTCACTGAGCAACTGTCTTCTGTGCATAAATAAATTTGTAAAATGTAAATCTTCTTTGAGTGTAAAGTGTCTTTGAACGCCATTTAACGGATAGAAATCACACGAAGATTTCTTATACTCGAATCTAATCACACGAAGAATACCTGTCGAAAGATTATTCAAACGAACTGTTTTGGACGCAAACAAACTTATCTTCAGGCCAAAAGTTTACGCCTCTACTACTACGAAAGATTTCTGATATTTGCACCATAGTTTAGATTTTAAAAGATTTCACTGTAACTAATTCATAAAGAAATTAGTTGACATTTTTAATGAATGCCTGTCCGTGTGAATATGCTATACACACAAACACGGGAAAAGTGCCTGGTTGAGATCTTGTGAATCACACTGGATACATCCGTTTCAGATAAAGAGGCAATATATACTTGATGATTATGATGGTGATTTAAGGTTCTAGTACTGCAGTACAACATATAAATAAAATGTAAGGTGAATCATTGTGTTGTTATGAATATAAAATTTTTTAGTCATTTCCAGCTTCAAGTGATATAAGCTTTTGAATGTTTCGTTGTTTATGAATGTGTGTGTGGCCCCTTCTTAACATTGCACAGATCTTTTGAAGAATTCCAGATGAAATACGAGCAGTACTTTTGACAACTGAATATGATTTTTGCTTGGCCAACACAAACTCAAACTTAAAGACCACTAGTATAGTAGTAGTAATAATAATAATAATAATAATGATGATAAGAATAGCAATAATATCAAGGCTTATGGAAACGAATCAGATGGCGACTCTCGTGGTGGACTTCCATCTCAAGCTCCTTAAATTCGTTGAGCTCTTTACGAATGGCAGCCTTCTCTTCGGTGGTGAGTCTCATCCACGGCTTGTCTGTTCGTCTGTCATAATCTTGGGCGATTGTGACATCTACAAAATCACTGAAGCGCATGATTTTGCGATCTTTGAGCTCACCAATTGAAGGCCTTATGCTTAGCTTACGAATTAACGTGCGCTTCTTTTCTTCAAGCTCACATTGGCGCTCTTCGTCACTGTCACCTCTGAGTATATTTCGCTGTTGCAATTCCTCAGCACTAGGCCTCAGGCTAAGCTTGCGACTGAGTACTTCTTGGCGTGCGCCAAAATCGTCCAAGTGAATAGTTTCATGCTTTTGCTCCTGTTGTAAGTGTGACAGCTCTCGTCTCTTCTCATTTGGCTGATCGTTCTCATCGTTGTATTCAACTTGATTTGACACTTGGTGATTTGGCTTATTCTCGACATCATTCTTTTCACTATGATTCAAAGTATTATTTCGATTGTTGTTGCTGCTGCTCGTCTCGGTGGGACGTATGGTGTTAGATTTTCTGAGAAATCGTTGCTTTTGGTTCCGTAAGATTATTTTGTACACCCATTGTAGCCACCTGGGTCGAATGTTGTCATTGTGCGAATCCTTGCTCGCAGCCTTACTGGCTGCGGTGGTGGCGGTGGCAGTATTTGTAGCCGGATCAGTTACTTTCGTGGTCTGTACTTCTTGATTTTGGCCCTCTTTTGTGGCCGTAATGACACTATTATTGGTCTCTACGTTAACTTTCTCCCTTTCTTTCATGTATAGCGTGGATTCTAGCATGTGCTAACTACATGTGAAGTGTTACTGATGATCCTCGTATGAATCCTCTTCAACAGACATTTGATGCTGATTTTATCACGCAAATTCCAGGCACTAGATTTGATCAACCACTGAACAAATTGATAGAACAAAATTAACCACCTGAAAATTTAAAACTCTGTCATCATCATTGATAATATGATTGGATCAATGGAAGATTGATACCCAAATTTGATAATCGGATATAAATTTAATCAAGACCTGCGGTTATCTTCGGATTCTCGTTGTTTGTTTTTATGACGCATGCGTAGGAACGCCACATCGACAAATCGGCACGATCAGATGTTTAAGAAAAATAACCATGCCGCAAAACACGCGTTGCAAGTAAACTAAAGGGTGCCCCGCACAGAATTGCAATGAATCTGCTTTCGCAGTTGTCCAACATTCGGTGGGACGTAGTGTATTTTATTCATCGTCAGAGAAGTAATCGACATTCATAGCCTCACTATCTTCGACATGTTCGCTTTCTATTGATTCTTCTTCGATATCAAAGTTGTTGGCCAGATCTTCGAGCACTTGCCGGAGCTCATCCTCTTGCAGCCAATCATCTCTTAAAATTCTTACTGCTTTACTCGACTTGAGCAGATGTTTAAAAGTTTGGCCATGTTCATGAAAGCACAATATGATTCTATTCTGAAAACTCTTGGTGACACGCTGCAAAATTTCGGGTTGAAGATTGAGATTGTAAATTTCGTCAGATAATCTGACACGCAAGTCGTCAAGGTTGGCAGGCATGTTGCTCGGGGTTAAAATCTTTGACTTGAGATAGGCCCATAAGAAGAAATCGCAGGGATTCAAATCACAAGATCTGGCAGGCCATGCGAGACATCCACTTGCTTTTTGAGAAATTATCCTACTGT
>JAIFTH010000880.1:0-14369 GCA_019968535.1 Fragariocoptes setiger | reverse complement strand
TGTGTGTGTGTGTGTGTGTGTGTGTGTGTGTGTGTGTGTGTGTGTGTGTGTGCTCGTTCGTCTCATTCGGCTTTGTATGGGCTCTAGTCAACCTGTCTCGACATCAGTCATCAAGTCTCAACACTTGATAGCTGCTCAGCTTGCATCAGCTATTGGCATTCTCAGCATGATTTCCGGGTATAAAACTCTGTCTATTCGCGGTAGCGTACTATTGAGGTTGCACCTGTTGTTGACATGCTCACGCTCAAGCTTTATCATAAGTCTCATTTATCTTTTGTTTATTCTCTGGCTCAGTTTGTTTGTCTGTTAATGCTTGTATGCACTCACAATCGCAATTGCAATCACAATCACAGCTACTAGGCACGCTGACTGTCTACTGCTTATGACAGATTTCAACAAAGACGTCATGGCAACGACGTAAAGATGGATTGATAGTTACCGGAAGTAAGGCCGAATATGAATGAGCTGTCTGCCTCAATTCGGTATTATAGTTACCGAGTGGAGATATGAATTGACACAGTTATAGTTTACGCTGCTCGTTATGGTTACACAGTCAACAGCGCTCGAGCGATGACGTGAGTAGCCGCGCTGACACAGTTATTGATAGAAATGGATAAAGATAGCTACGCCCACTGCTATAGGCTATAATGTCTTGAAATATAACGCGTTGGTATAGCGCGATCTGAGCGGAGCGGAAAGTTTGGCCCTGCTCTTATTTTAGTTGTTCAAGCCAAACGAATCTTATGATAAGAACTGATATTCGTTTCGTGGCCGAACAGGACGTAGAAGACGAACCGACATAAATAAATCATCGCTAGTCTGCGAATACGTACACAAACAGTAGCGAAACAGTTGTGCTCATCAGTGGTCACTAGCTGACTGTCGTCCCAATAACCGTACGACTGGACAAATCGACAACGAATGATCACACACAACGCCAGCTAAAGTTTCGACTCCTGTTCACTAAGTGAGCGTCAAGCTTCGCGCGAGAAACAACGAGCAAACGTGCAAACGAAAAGACCACACACACAAAGCAGACAAACAGCCAGTACAAAGAAAGTGATTGGGTCGTCTAGCCAGTTTTATGCATGAATTTGCATGCACAAATACGCACGACATGCTACGATGTCGATAAAATGTTGCCGGTACTGCTTTTATCTTCTACTTCTTCTTCCTCCTCCTCCTCGTCTATTTCGTGAACTTTGCAGCCTCCGGCGCGTTAGCCAGTTCGCTAACTTTCTGTGTCAAGCGCGCTAGCTAGCTCGTACCAACTTGAACTGATGCACGCATACAACAACGTGGTAGTGCGTTTTGACAACTCAGACAGCTTCGCTAGGCGCCCAATTAATCATATGACGAGTCGTCGTTGTCACTGTGGCTGTGTTTCTCGAGTTGTCGTGGTCGTTAGTGCTCAAGCGTTTGTTGTTGCTGTCGTTGCTATTGCATTGCACTTGTGCCCTCTCATTCGCGCTTACTTGCCGATAGCTTGCTTACTAGCCTTCTTATGCTTTTATTCCTTTTTCTCTTTGATATGATTTACTTTGCTTCGCTTTGATCGCTCTGATCGTCTGGTGGTGGCACATGAACCAACTCATACTTCGTTGCTCACTTCGATTGTATTAGGTTCAATCAATGCGATATCGAGATTGGGAAATGGGCTGGGCGAAACCGGAGGTTGACCGCTTGGTCACTCACTTAGCTCTCTCTCTCTCTCTCTTTCTCTTATTCGATCACGTACTCATCTGTGTCTTGCTACGCTTGCTGATACGCCAATTCGGCTAGTGAACTGTCGGCTACTCTCACGATATTTTGCTACCGAAACATGGTTTGTCGGTGGTAAAATACGGCTAAATATAACGACAGTCTGTAGCTACTGTCCGCTCTGTTCAGCTTGCTGAGAGTTTTCGTTAAGTCGTGATTGTTGCAAACAAGCCATGAATTATTGTTCAGCACTGTTGTGAGCAATAATAATGATAGTTACAAAGAAGCAATAATAATGTTGCTGCCAACAATCATCACGAAATTGGCTCTCAAGCGATTGATCACGAGCGGATGCGTGTCATCGACTTCCGTTTCGTGCCACTAACGCACTCATATGCACGGATATTGTTGCACGGAACTTCACGAACGAATCGGTCAGTGATAGAGTTGATCCTTTCTATTATAATCGTATAGCTATCGTACATGCTATATGAGTGTGAGTATAAGGGGTAACATAATTTAGGGACCTCAAGCCAAAGTGAAATGCATGCAATAGCATGTCAGAGTTGACGCACACAAACTACTTTTCTTTTCTTCCCTCTCCCTTTCTTCTTATATTGCATTGCGTTTCACGTTGTTCGTTTCAAACAATCACAAGATTGATGGGCATACATTGCTAAACAATGTGTGCATGTCTTTCTTTGGTCTTTGGTCAAATAAACAAACAAACGAACGAATGAACGAACTAGAGAGCACACATCGAGTGGTCATCGTTTCGAGTAAGCATACTAGAAACTACAAAGCTGCAGCCTTGGACAAGCCATAAGTCAGCCGGCCAAGGACTTTGTCTTCGTTGGAAGTGTTCGTGTTTGTCAGTTAGGCTTCGATCAGCTGGCATGTTTTGTTGCCAAGCACGCGAGGAGACGGACGAGTGAGGGGGGGGGCCAGACTACTAAACACTAGATTGAGCCATGCCCCAACGAAGGTCAAGGGCTCTTGTTGTTGCCGCTGTTGCCACTTCACAGGGTTGTACTAGTCTACGTTAGTCACCACGCCACATCACGTCATGCTGAGCAAGGCCACGCCTACTAGTTATTGAAGTCGGCGATGCTCCTTTCGAGAGGCCAATCTCAACCAACAACTCCCGAGGAGAATAAGAGAGACCAGACGTTAGATGCCACAAAACAACTGCCGCTAGCCGACTGCTTGCTTGAAGTCGAAGAGCAGTCTCGACGAATAGTTCGTGCAAAACATCCTCTAAAGAAACGACGAAAGCAGCGAAAGAAGCACCACTGGTAGCATAATGCACACAGTGAAGAGTGTGCGAGACAAAATGTGGCAACCAATGAAGCATAAAGAGGGCCGCCCCCACTCTTGTGCGCTAGCTCTACTCCAGTGTCATTCGCATCGCCAAACTAATCCAGCTAACCAACTATACTATCTCGGGCTATCAAGCTAGCTAGCTATCTTAGCCAGCCAATAGTGAACAAATATCGGCTAACTATCGATTGTATTACACTGCGCTTTGTTCGTTTCGTTTTTGCGCGAATCGTTTCTAGCAACAAAACCAAACGAAATGGATTGAAACGAAATGAAACGAAACGAAACGAATCGAATTTGTTCCAAGTTCACCTCGCTGACTGAACACACTGATACCCATGCTTGTGTGACAATAGTGTTCAATGGTCATGTAAACTATGTCAGCTGGTGACACCAATATTACATCATCATCAAACAAGGGAGAGAGAGAGAGAGAGAGAACAAAAAAGAAGAGAGCAAGCGTGTCACATTTGATGACGAAATTTTTCTGGCTTTCGTTTTTCCACGCCTCATTTTCATTTCTCTGACGTGTGATCAGTCCAAGATTTTCGAAACCCAAAATGTGTGATCGAAGACGAGTGACCTAACTAAGGAATCTGCTAGCTAGCTGTGCATTCTATACTGCGGAGGGATCCTGCATTAAATTAATGCTGCTCAAAACTGAAATGACAATCGTGCCCATTTATTTGTCTATCGAAGTCACTGTCTAAGAATGCTGCGTTTCTTTTAGATGCAGTCGTGATATCATTTGATTTTCTACAGCATTAGACAACCTCTGTTCATGTTTGGACGTAGTTGACTAGCTCTATAATTTACTCAAGCATTCTATCGTTAATAAAAATAGTATGAGTGAATTTATTTATGTCGACTGTAGTTTTGGAGACACTGTACAAACTAATTTGTGTAAGTGCAGCAGCGAACATCGTGAAATATTAACACACAAACGCGAAATATCGAACGTTGTCGTGCATGATAGACAGCATGTCTTCGAAGTTGTCGATATGTTATGTCATAGTATTTTGTTAGGGATGTTCGGTGAATAGGAGATCTTAAAGAGAAAGATAACTTGAAGAGGAATGTCTTCGGTTTGCTATAGTAAGTCCGTCCAAAGGAGAAAAACCTTCAGTGCTAAAAAACAGAAAGCGTGCAAAACAATCGCTAAAACAGAGATATTACACCAGATAAACCTAAGTTCGATGAGTTTTAGCAACCGTACACCACCAGCACGAACTTCAGAGTTAGTGGATCTCGCTGTGAATAAAAAGCTAGTTACTGACTTAATAACAACAGAGCAAAGAGAAAAACTATTTGACAATCGAGTTGAAGTTATCACAAGTTCGTAACGTTACGTTCAATAATATGCAACATTATTCTATTGATAGTGAGCGAGCAAAGCTCATTTCACTCGCCTAAGTTCAATATTCGTTGCACTTATGCTCGCTTCGGTTTCAGTTTTACAGGCTAGACTGCCTGATTTGCTTGAGTTCAGTTTGATGTGATCTGAGGTCGGTTTCTGTGGTTCCCCACCAATCGCGTGCCGTGTGTCATTAGGGCGTCAAATGGCGCTGTGGCGAACGCAAACGTGGCTAGCACATTCTCTTTGGCTCGCTGCCGCACTTTTCCATCCGTTAGCATGCTTGGCTTGGTCGTTTTCTTTCTTTTTTAAACACGAATATTGTTCGATTAATGCTCGCCACGGGCACACACACACACACAACCACCAAGCTAACCTGCTCACAGCCAGCAACGTGTGCACAACAAAACGCAGATTGTTTTGCTACATTGAGCTGTTGTTGCTGTTTTTTATTTGCTTGTAGTTGTATATTCTCTCTCACTCTCGGCTCCAGTCTATTTCATTGCAAGCTGGCGAGCACCAGCTCCACCAGTGAAATGAAGTGAAAGCACTCATGAAAGTCCACGCACTGCACGCAACACGCACAATGTCACGATTGTTCAGGGTTCTCATTTCGCGTGCGTGTGTCATTTTGAGCTTGTTTCGTTTCTAAAGTTGCACCTGCCAACAGAACATCCATTTTGGTGCGCTCTCACTCTTTCGCTTTCCCATTCTCTTGTTCTTTCGTTGTTTTGTTCACTAGTCAGCTAGTCAGCTAGTCATCTAGCTCTATCCAAAGCTAGGGTATGTGCGTGCGTCTGTTGATAAAGCATACAACAAAAGTGTTAGCTAGGCTTAATTTAGTCTCTTTGGTTCGTTCGTTTTTTCTCCCTGGCGCATATTACGCGCGACGACGAACAGTCGCACGTGTAAAACCCTAAAGATAGTCGTCGTGTTTCTGTCGCAATTGCGTATGTCATTCTGCTATCACACTGTTACCGCTTACTCAGTTGTATCAAAGTTCAGTTATATAGCACACCAACAGCACCGAGCAATAGCCACACCGATGCGTATCTTTCACTACTCTCTTTGCTCTTTCACAAAGATTGTACTAACAAATAGTGGAAGAGTCTCGCGTGTTATTGCCACTTTGCGGCCACTTTAGTGGCGCCCTCACTGACCTGCCTGCTCTAATATGCTCTCGCCTGCAAGTTCGCCAGTTGCCCATTCGCTAGTCTCACCGTGCGCTCGTCTCGCAAACACTGTGGCCACCTACTTTCTTATAACATGAAACATTGGCCAGCAGATGTTGCGAAGCTTACGCTATTTTGTTGTGTACGCTTTTTGCTCTTTCGCTACGAATTTCTGTTGTTGTTACTGTCTGTTTTTGTTCTTGGCTTGAGTTCAGTGAGCATAACAATAATAACAAGTCAATCGAGACACAACGTATATCATCATTTTGTGTGCTATACACGAGCTATAAGAGCTGCCAGTTATCGAATACAGTGGCGCCATCTTGGGCCTCATATCGGAGCCTCATTGAGTGCGTGCGCTCGTGTATCACATAGACAACACTCGTGCCAAGGCTCAAATGAATGCGTATGTGTATGGGCCGTGTCTAGAATCAACTGGAATAAAAACAAACAGCAACAACGAAATTGAACAAATGCCGCGGGCGATTTCATCCCGGATGGACGCACACACAACTCATTTGTACTGCCGAGCTGAAGTGCTCTCGCTTTGCCGTATACTAAATGCTGTCGTAATCGTCTAACTTCAAACTCAACAATCAATTCTATTGCAAGTTTCTAGATCTAGCGACTTTATTTTGTTAACGAGCCGATGGTGAGGACAAACACAGAATTGCTCTCCACACGACTATCAATTACATTTGAATGTTTGAATAACAGTCACTAGTAACGCCGGATGTTGAACAGCGATTTATAGAATCTAATCATCAGGGCATTAACAATATACAGAACACAATGAATCAGACTAAATATAGACCAACAAATGGTATATCGGCAGCAGAACGCCTCAGAGCTAGAATGCTGGAGAATCAATCACGAGTAGCTATATTTCTCGGCGCTATGAAAGTGCCTGCTTATTCAGGTAAAGACGTGGATGCATCGTCATGGTTGAATGCATACCTGCATATGAGTCAGTTTAACGGGTTTACAGAGGCTGAGATGATGCGTCATATGCCACAGGCATTCACGACAGGTAAACTTATGGATTGGTTCACAGAAAAGGTGACGCTTTGTGGTAGGCCCGTGAAGTGGCTCAACAAGCAAAGAATACGAACAACGCCAATTATGTAGATTGTGCCTCAAACGAGCAACAATACGAACAAGTACAAGCAAAAAGTGTACGTATAAGAGCAACATCAGGTAATGAACATTTAGCATCAAGCCCACAAGTTAACGTTAAGATCAATAATGAACCAATCATGGGCATACTGGATTCTGGATGCCAAAGAACAATAATTCCCGAGTTTTTTGCTGAATACTTGAATGTCAAACCAGTTGAAAATGGAAACATTACAATCGGACTAGCAGACGGCAGAATCAATCAAGCCCAGAAAGCATTGGTGTATGTAACCTACGATAAACGAACCTTGCCCCTGGACATCCTCATACTACCAGGTGCGAGAGAAATACTGTTAGGAATCGATTTTATGCAGGCATTTGAACTTGTTGTAGATCATAAAAATTGTCGGTTCATGCCGTATTCAACATTCGTAAGTAGAATGAGTGAGTTTAGGTATCAAAAACCAGTTGACAGTGACATATCAGATGAAAGCATTAACCTGTCAGAATTAGAATCAGTCAAGTTAGCAGTCGAAAAATGTGAAAAGATAATCAAATCGTTGGCACCAATCATTGAAAAGTTTGATCATCACGCTTCGAAACAAAACAAGAAAGCAAAATCTACTGATGACCAACAGCAGGTAGAGAACGAAATTGTCTCAGCAAGTTTTGCTACCAACATATTCGAACCATCATGGTTAGACATGATCAACATAAACGACGACTTATCAGAAGAAGATAGATAGCAATTAAAGCGAAGTATAAGTATGTTTGAGAATGTCTTCTCAAAGTCAACATACGACATAGGGACCACAACAGCAGGCATACATATGATAGATACAAAAGAAAACCAACCAGTAGCACAACATCCGTATCAATGTAGTTTCGAAGAACGAAAGTATTTAATGAAAACATTCAAGAACTACAAGAGCACAGTATTATACGACCATCGAATTCACCTTAGGCAAGTCCTGTTGTACTAGTAGCCAAGAAGAATAGCGACACCAGACTATGTGTTGACTACAGAAAACTAAACAAGCTAACTGTCACAGATGCGTATCCT
Source organism: Fragariocoptes setiger (assembly GCA_019968535.1). Lineage (NCBI taxonomy): Eukaryota > Metazoa > Arthropoda > Arachnida > Trombidiformes > Phytoptidae > Fragariocoptes > Fragariocoptes setiger. The sequence goes on along the minus strand of JAIFTH010000880.1, from coordinate 6,643 downwards.
ATTCCACGAATGGATGAAGCATACGATGTTAAGTGGGTCAACCCATTATTCGATCATCGACATTGCCTCGATGTATTGGCAAGTACCAGTTAGAGAGAAAGACATCTTCAAGACAGCATTCTGCGTTCCATTTGGCCTTTATGAATTCACAGTGATGCCTTACGGTGTCATAGGTGGACCAGCAACGGCTAACAGAGTTATGTCAGTGGTCTTGGCAGGACTCTTACGTCAATTCTGTTATGTTTATTTTGATGACGTGCTAGTATTTAGCAAATCAATCAGTGATCACGTCGACCATTTACATCAGGTATTTCAACGCTTTGACCAACATTGCTTAAAGACTAGGCCAGAGAAATGCAGATTCGGCTACAGACAAATTAGTTATCTTGGACATGTTGTATCATTTGAAGGTATCACACCTGATCCCAAGTTAGTTGAAGCGATCAGAAAAACTAAGGTTCCAACCACGAAGAAAAGTATTAGATCATTCTTGGGACTCTGCAATGTGTACCGTCGATTCATCAAAGATTATGCGAGAATCGCTAGCCCGCTTTATAGCCTAACAAAGAAAGAAACAGAGAACACCGAATTATCAAGCGAAGCTATCAGAGCATACCACGAACTGCAAGATAAGCTGTGTACAGCTCCCATCCTTGTATCATATGATCCAAACTGTGAATTAATCCTGAAAACAGATGCAAGCCATTATGCAATAGGCGCTGTCCTTAACCAAAAATCAGAAAACAAGACGGGTGTCATAGCTTATCTGAGCAAGAAATTAGATAAGCACCAAATCAATTATACTGTTTCTGAAAAGGAGTGTTACGCAGTTGTTTATGCGTTAGATCAACTATATATATATTTGAGAGACAGACCATTTGTCTTGTTAACGGACCATCAAGCTTTATTGAATCTATTACGCACCAAGCGACTAGAAGGCAGACTCGCGCGTTGGGCAATGAAGATTCAACCTTATTTAAAGAACATTCAATACCGACCAGGCAAGTTATTGTGTGATGCAGATCATCTGTCAAGACATCCATTGGATGATGACCAAGGCAAAGAAGCATTCCTTAGTGTTTTTCGAGTAGTTACGAGAAGTAACAATGATAAGCACATAGTGGACGAGCAACGTAAAGATGAGAAGATCAGCAGAATCTATTGTCTCTTGAAAAATTCACCAAGACATCCGATTAACGAGCACTATGCACTCGTCGACAATGTGGTATATCGTAAATCAGCAACAGATAACCTCAAGTTTGTCGTCCCAATTACCATGAGAGAACGAGTGCTGTACGAAGCACATGATAATGCAGGCCATTTGGGTCGCAGAAAGACATTAGGTCGTATCAATTTGCGATATTACTGGCCATTTATGAGTCAATCTGTTAAGCTGTATTGCGAATCATGTTTTGAATGTCAAAAGAAGAAGTCATCTACAAGGCAGCACGCGTCAAGCATAGGTGCTACACCAATACCAGATGATGTGTTTGATGTCATTGCAATTGATATCTAGACACCAGGCAAACTTAGAAAACTAGGCAACAGATATGTACTGACAATGATAGATCACCTTTCACGTTTCGTTATATTGCAACCAATGAGAAGCGAAACAAGCGAGGCAGTGTGCCATGCTTTGATGACCAGAGTGTTTACAACCTTTGGACAACCAAAGAAAATCCTATCTGATCAGGGAACACAATTTATATCGAATGAAATGATATCATATCTCAGTTCATTAGGCATCAAGCACGCCGCAACATCGCCGTACCGTCCCGAAGCAAACGGACTTGTAGAACGCTTCCACCGAACATTGAAGCCAGCACTAGCTTCATCAATCAATAATGATATGAGAGTGTGGGATAAGACCATCTATACGATAGCACAAGCCTACAACACTTCAATTAATGAGACTACAGGTATTGAACCGTGTAGACTCGTCCTAAGAAAGTTTCCGAGGCTGACTTTAGACAGTCTCATTCCAACAGTTAATGAGTCTGACCAACAAGAGTATGATACCATGCTAAAGAATGTAAGGATGCTCATAAGTAAACAGCAGCACAAACATCAAGTCTTCAACGAATCAGACACGAACAAATATAATATTGGCGACTTAGTATGGATAAAGAAGCATACTTTCGGATTCGGATCAGCCCCTAAACTATCTGATCAACGTGATGGTCCTTATAAAATCATTCAAAGAATGGACAATGGCCTTACGTACAAGTTAGAAAAGGTTAAAGGGAGTAAACGAACTAAGATCAGACACGTGAGTTACTTAAAATCAGTCGTTACACGTGACTTAAGTGTCATACTTAACCCAGTCGCTCTTAGAAAGACAATACACAAGGATTTGGGCGATGCGCAGACGAACGAGAGTTCTGAACGGCTGTAGTGCGCTGCACACACTGAATCAGCTGATGCGATTGCACACGTGTGGAAGTTCGCTGACCAGTTGCGCCGCAATAGAAAAAAAGAAAAAAACATTATAAATATCACATATATTTTTAGCTACCAAAGAATAACCATTATAGTTGGATATAAAATTCAAAAAGAATATTGATCAGGAGGACATAGACCAACTTTATGCCAAAGGACTAGGACGTAGGACCAATAATAATCAAGATAATTCATTTTGTATTTGGAGCCCCCAGGTCACGTCACTTGTCTTAAAAAACGTGAAAATTATCAGTTTTTGTATAAGATAGAGCAAATCTGATATCAAATAAGTGATCAGCAGCTTTCGAAACCTCAGTAAAAAATTATTCAGTGTACAAAACAACCTGGTTATATCACAATCACTGTGCAAACAAGTGTCATAGCTCACAATGGCAAAATCGATCGAAGAAATTGTACGTATAAAACAGTTGATGACATGTAAGAAATGCCACGACATTGCGTCGTAGCCGCAATTCCATAAAGGAGGGGAGGATGGCGAGTGTGGACAAACATTCTGCAACAAATGCATCAAGGAACTAATAGGAAAGGAGTGTCCAAACGACTGTCTCACAATTGTTCAACCGAAAGACATTATGGCTATGCCAAAGGTTTGACGAAGATATTAAGAGACGAGTCGATCAACCTAGATCAATCGAAAGAGCCTTCGAAATCAAGCACTGCCATACCATATATCGAGCCGAAGCAAATGAGCAGCCAGCAATCAGTGCAACTCGAGCAAGCTGTCGCAAAAGAAATCAGTGCTATCAGAGAAGCTGCTAAGCAACCAGTAGACAATCCTCAATCGCCGACAATTAGCAAACCAGTTGTACCGGATCCACGACGTTCGCGAGACACGGGTATATACGCAGCCTACCGACTGATTCCGATTGACCGAGAACAACTTGGAACATCGAAACAATACGTTGATGGCCGCACCCAAAGCTCCAGACAACCAACGCTTTCAACCAGTTACAAAATTCCAAGGCTCGTCAAGCCACCTGCGGATCAAACATCTAAGCAATCGACAACTGTCTTCATAAGCAACGCATATCGAACAGGCTATCCCTTGGTGTCCAAAGAAAGCGTTCGAAGATTCGACGTTTACAACAAGCAAGAAGATAAGCTCTTAACTAGTCTGCACCGAGGTTATAAGCCAATGGAAGAGTTACGTATAGCAGTCGCAGATCACCTGAACAAAAACAAAGACGACTTCGAATTGGTCTTAGCTATATTCTATCCTTTGTCGAAGTAATGTCAAATTAAGAGCGTGCACAATGCAACTGTAACGTATCGTGTAACGGTGCAACGTGTATAGAATCAATCATTTGGAATATGACAAACAATTAGTACTCATGCACCTGCCACAGGAGCGCCATTTCGCCAATATGCGAATATAGACAATCGCGAGTATCATATTTTATTTTCCGTTGAGAGCCTCCTCAAACCTAATCAACTTCGGTGCTGTTTGACTTATGAGTGCCAGTTGATGTTTCATGGCGCCAAACACCAATGAAAATTATGTTGATAATTCTTTCACACCACTATTTAATGGTCAGTACGTGCTATTGTGCAAGTGTTTGGCGGCAATGTTCTCGAGGACAAATGTGTAGTCGAGTTTCGGGCGGACGCGAACACGCAGCGATGGATACCGCACATGACCCGTTGATTGGAATACAGCTATGAGTCGATCTACATCATCGAAAATTCATAATTCTCGTCTTGTCCTACTCATTAGTTTGCTTATGTTATAGACTGGCCGTAGAATGGTCTGTAAGACGAGTGGTGTGACGAAACGTGAAATAATTTACGCGAACGCTGACTAGTACGCTGGTGAGACATCGTGAGTGATACTACATACTGTCAAGATAGAATAAGCGCATCAATTAGAAAGGTGTCGTGTATATTGTTGCGGTTGTGTTTTCATCGTTCCGCACAGCCTCACTGCGTTCAACATCAGACACGATTATGCTGATGGACGATATTATTCGACAGAATCAAGATGCGCTGATTCTCTCCATCCTGCACACAGAATTATACTATATGCATGTCGGTTGGTGGTGTTCATTATTCAAGCAACTCTCCTGGTGCACTTCTAATCGGCAATTCTAATCGCGAGTCTACGCTTTTGTGTGCAGTCCAGAGACTCGTGGAGGACACTGCAATGACCAGAAACATGATCAGAGTCGCAAATGGAAGGGAGGAGCCCAAATCGTTTGAACGAAAAGAGAATTGAATTACGCGTGATTAAGCCTTTGTCTCAGAATATAACAATCCACTTGAAGATGTGTGCAATGTGGGCTCATTTTTAGCAGCTGCACTTTTCGAATGCAACAGGTCGCCTTTGGCCACCTGAAGAGATATTGTCCTCATCGTACACTGAAACATACTACCTTGTTTACCAACCTATGGTCTGACTAGCGCTGACATAGCACAAATTTTGTTGTGCAGGTGCTCGTTTTACCACGTACTAGTGGTTGCTTTTAAGAAGCATAACTGTAATTTTTCGCATTACTACGCCTAACTGGAATTCCAGATGTTGCGAATCCAGCTGTCAGGTACGATTGACGAAGTGTCGCCGACGGCGGCTATTTCAAGGAGCCGTCCTAGCCACTCTGACTTGCCGTACAACGTGCGTTGGTAGTTCTGAAGAACATCCCCGAGACTCGAGGTCCAAAGCATGTTGCAAAGATGCTTGCTGTTGTATTGGGTTTCAATGCGTCCGTTCTGTAAGAACTTCATACCGCAGAACACACCCACTTCCGGCTCCTTAAACGCGCGCCACCGGAACCGGAAGTGCTATCGAGTTGAAACACGTGTCTTTGTGATGGTCTTGACAAGCTAATTACAAATACAAAATTGAAAATCGACTCAACCTAGTGGGGCCCGAGATATAGGCCATTTCCGGTAAAACCGGAACCGGAAGCGTCCGGCAGATGAAACTGGTGCCATCGTGCTTGTCATGAGACGTAGGTCAAGAAAATATATATGAGGTCCCGATTTGGATTGACCCTTTTTCCGAAGTACACCCGTTTCTTGTTAAGAAAGTAACACAGTCTAGCACAAGTATAAAAAGGATGAATGATGTGCAGAACTTTGAACTCTAAATTGACGGTAAGTACTCAGTAGGCACTTCTCAAGCTTCCTAATTATAGTTGAACTCATTGAGTCATAATGGGTTTATTCTCGTGAATGCGCATTCGACATCAATACCTTCTAAGATATTCTGAATATGGATCGAGTTCTGTGTCATCCAATTTGGGGGAATTCGGATGTAGGAATATACTCAAATTCTCGAAAATAGGTCTCATGTCACGAAAAGGCTTCATTTGCTCTGGTTTGTTCAGTTTCGCGATATCTTCCAGAATCGCATTGACTGGATCATGGAATCCGGAAACACAGCCTTTTTTTACTAATTCTGGTAGGCCTTGTTCGATGAGCAAATCAGTTGCCTCCACGCTGCCGGCAACGAGATTTGACATTACATTCAAACTTGTTTCGAGAATTGAATTTGTATCGCCTTTGCTGCCCTTGTGATTATTCAATGATTCATTGATCCGTGGTAAGATGCCAAGTCTCGCAATGTCGATTTTCGATTGATCCTCCATTTTGCTCACAATGAAGAGAACGGTGTACAACAAGTACAGATCGAATTCTTTGTCGCTACCCGGTCGTGTTCCAATTTGTCCAATGACACGACCAGCAACGCCAGACTCGACAAGATACTGCCACATAGGCCGCATCTTGTCGAGTCGGTATCCCATGAAATCGTACAAATATTCGGCCGCTTTTTGTGCAATCTTGTTATTTTTATGCGATAGTCTGGACTCGAGAATTGGAATGATATTGTTAATTAATATTTCATTATTATTTCTGGAATTATAAATGTTATTAAACACGTTGTTGAAAAACAAACTTTTCATCGTGTCAAGTATATAGAGTTCTTCGTCGCCAGTATCCATTTCAAAACTGCTCCAGATGACATCAACGAGGCCAAGTTCCATTGCTTCATTCCTATACTGCTCAATCGTGGTAAAGCGCTCCATGATTCTCCAGCCCGACTTACGAATCGAAGCGTTTGACGATCTTATCCACTTGAGTATGCGGATCACTGCGTCTGGCGGCAATATGTTGGCCAATTCATCCCGGCAGTCTCGCACAATATCGGCAGCGGTCTCGGCTTCCTCGACTTCAGTAGATCTGTTGC
>JAIFTH010000879.1:0-14379 GCA_019968535.1 Fragariocoptes setiger | reverse complement strand
CGACTGTCGGATCGCACCTGGCACAGCTCTCCTTCTGATACTCTGCTTCGCTGATTGCGACTCTCACGAGGAAGGACAGCGCCATTGCACCCTCGAAACTACAGCATCAACAGAGACAGAATACTATCGACTGTTCCACCAAAAGATAGTTGACCACATGCTTAACAGGACGTATCGAGCTGCATCAATCGGTGGTCCAGGTAAGGTAGTGCATATCGACAAGGCTCAGATCGGCCGTGTCAAATTCCATCGTGGTAGGGCACTCAATGACACCTGGGTGCTCGGCATGATCGATGAGGACGGTCAACTGAGACTCGAGATCGTTCCGCAGCGTGATGCAGACCATCTCCTACCAGCCATCTGTGCGAACGTGGCAGCTGGATCGATCATCCATACTGACGGCTGGTCAACCTACAGGTTGCTCACGGGCTGCGGTATGGATTACCAGCACCGCGTAGTTGTCCATGATGACGAATTCGTGGCAGCTGATGGCACCCATACAGCGGATCGAGTCCTCGGCTCAATGGAGGGACATCAGGAGGTCATAAGCCATTTTGTGATGCGAGAAGTAATTTCGGGAGGTAACAAAATCAAATCGGATGCTTCAAGGCCAAGTTCTCTGCATTTCGACACATCGGACCCACGCTGTGGCCGAACCGGAAGCACAAATGAGTTGTCATTGTGTCGGTCGTGATGTGTTCTATCAGAAGAAAATTCGACTCAACCATGTGGGGCCTGAGATATGGGCCATTTCCAGTAAAACCGGAACCGGAAGGGGCAAAAAATTCAGGGGCCATCGTGCTTGTCTCTTCATGAGGGTCAAGAAAAACTAGGTTTCAATCCGCTACGGGCTGGACCGTATACGGAACTACATCCCAAACATCGATCCACGAAACGGTTCGACTAACATTTTGTGACGGTTAGAGAGGCCTAGACGACGGATACATTGTGCTGTTAGACTATATTTATTGGTAAAAGTAGTGTATTGTACCTTAACTGCTGAAACGCATTCGAATAATAGTAAATGTTTCGTGGTTTCTCGGAAAAATTGTGAAAGTTGGATGCTTAAAAAATCTGATCACTGTGTTAAAATGTGCTGCTCAATAACTCTGAATTAGTTTTTAATCAAACATGACTCTATAATTGTAGATGAGGCCATCGACCAATCAAAGCAAGCTATCAACCTTCCATCCAAATCTCTCTAATTTCCACAACTCATTTTTGGCAGGACCATCCGGCATATGTCCAGCTAATTCTGTCAACGCTTTCGATGATTGCGTACCGAACCAATAAGTTTTGGAAAGTTTCTTCAATTGTGCTGCCAATTCTTTGTCATAGAAGTCATTCATGGATCGTTGACCGATCAAATACTCGACCGCCTCTAAGGTTCGATCAACTGTTGCTCCTAAACTTATGTCCGGATGTAATTTTAGCAATTTCTTCAGCACTGGAACCAATGAGTGTGCCACCCCCGAATCCAACTCTTCAATGAATAGCACGTATTTGATGAGCAAGGATGCTGCAAACAAAACATCCTTATCTCTTTGCTCGTCAACCAATCTAGTAACTGATCCAATAATACCCTGTTCGATCAAATTGTCCGCGAGCTTTTGCACCAATGTGCACTATTGAAACGAGAACATACAATATCTGCACCTTAGTGTGAACGCTGGTTGAATTTTTGTCCAACTGTTTGATCAATAACCCCGACATATCTGATTCGAACACATGTTCACAATCGAAAAAACAACTGCGGCGCAAGACTTTCGCAGCCTTTAGTTTTATTGAGTTCTCATAATGATCACCTTCGAGCAATTGGCCCAATCTGCCTAGCAGATCATCTTCTTTTAACTCCTTCGCACTTGTTCCAATGACAAAATCAAATCATCGAGTACATTTTTCAGTTCATTTATATTTTCATCCTGTTTGATACGGTCGATGATTGCGCCTCAGGTGCCATGCGAAACTCCTCTCCAACAATCACATATCCGCCAACCACTATCGTAACGAAGAATATCGATAGCTTATTCATTGTATTCGTTCTTTATGTTCCCAGAATCAGACGTTCAGAGAAAAATATTCTTTCAATATCAATGGTGATGATAATATGAATTGTCTCAACCTAAATAGGATAATATCCACTCAAATGTGACGTGTCTATTCACGGCAAGAGTCCTATTCACCTAACCATCAATTTCATCAAATCAGATGCTAAAAATAGAAATGACAGCAACGTTACTCACAAGCCAAGGATATTGCATAATATCATACATGGGCCATGGCTGCTTCAGAGCAACTCGAGCATAGATCAAAGGTAATGTGAGTTAACAATAAGATTTTATTGGTATACTATTTGTTGGCAATGTTCAAGTTCTGTTTGAGGGTTTACAAGTTACAATTGGCGCGCAATTCCACGTCGGTTTGCAACGATGTCGGTCGGCATCTGCCCCACGAATCCTGGATGATCAAATATTAAACATGATAACAAATTATTAGTAAATTATCAACATAAAGTTTGAAATGATCGTAATTATTTTGAACTTACGTGAAATATCTGCTCGGCTGGACAATGATGCTCGAATGGTCTGAGTGATTTGGCTGAACGTGAGGCGGGTGCACATACAATGAACTGCCCACAGCTGGCGGGATGAGCGAAGACTCCTCGGCGCGTGCATTCGAGCTTACCGTTGGCATCCACAAGCACACCGGCGCTTGAACCCAGAAGATCGGAAGCCAACGAGGAACTGGACGAAGACGCAGTGACCGAAGATCCCGAGACCGGGGCTCCTGACACAAGTGCTCCTTGTGAACGATTTACTGTTGCACTAGTGGTTCGTTCGCGACTGTCTTGGTCTTGATCGAACGATCGGTCACGTGCTTCGGTTGTGCTGGACACAAATGGCTGTTGCTGAGCTGATTGCTGCAGTAAAGTGGATCGAGACGACGACGGCGTTGTTTGTGGTGCTGTCGAGCGTGTTGTCGATAAGGTAATGGCTCGCGACGTCGTGGTAGGCGTAGCTGAACTTGGCACTGTAGGCACACTGGGACTGGGCAGTTGTTGACGGAACTCACTTGAAGTTTCGGGCAAGTTAGTCGTATAAAACTCGGCTTCTAACTGACGCAAACGAGCCTCGAGATCCTGATCGGCTGCCGTGCCGGCCACGATGTTAGAGGTGACTGGCGATTCGCTGTTGCTCAATAAGCCTGATGACGCAAGAGTCGACGGGTCATTGTTGTCGAAGGTTGGCGTTGACCATTGTTGATTTCCAATGTTTGTCACGGCCGACGGGGGACCAGGAGATAATATTACGATATTCCTCGATGCTTGTGTTCGTGTTTGCTGATTGCGCGTCTCGGGAGGAAATGCGGCCGAATTGACACGCTGACCCCTATTAGGTGGGCGACGTCTTTGTTGCGGCGCCTGTTGTTGGGTCGGAATCATTCCAATGAATTGTTGCGATGGGTCCAAAGTGTTCGTGAATCCTGCCGGTTGTTGGCCAGCTGTGACAGTTCGTTGGCGTTGTACTTGTGCTGGCTGACGTTGCAATCCACCACTCGGACGTTGCTGACTTGGTGGTTGTCCAATCGCATCAGCATTGCCCAAATCAATAGCATCGTTGGCACGGAAAACATCCGAACGATCGGGTGCAGGGTTGAACTGGCCAAATTGTTGTTGTGGTTGCCTCGACCTGCTGTTTTGACCCGCTGATTGTTGCTGGCGTTGGGGCGCCCGCTGATATCCGCGTGTGCCTGGCTCAGTGAACGAGGCCGCTCCAGCGAGACGTTGTTGTTGCATTGCATTGCCGCGTTGAGGCACTCGAACACGAATCACCGGACCTTGTGGCTGGGGAGCACCTTGAAAATCATCACTCAACGGTGCTCCCACAAAATCATTACCACTGGGTTGATTCTGTGTTACGCCGCCATTGTTGGTGGTTAGAAAAGCACCACCATTGTGGAAGGTATTGATACCTGTTGGCTGTGAGTTAGCCACGTTTGCTGGCGCTCGTTGTTGATCGCCATTATTGTTGCTGTTTCTTTCCGGATTGTTGTAGGCAAACAATGACTCTAATTGATCTAAATTGTGCAATATTTCACTATTCAGTTGGTTTGAATCGATGCGTGATCGGTCATTGATGGGCAATGGTTCACTATTGCTCAAACGACCTGGTGCCGATTGACCTGTGGCCACTTGTGGCCGAGCTTGACTAGCCGGCGGTTGTGCATAATTAAACACAAAACCTGAGTTTTCGTTCGAACCAATGTCGGCAGTGTCGACACTTTGATCGCCGGATGGCACACTTGGGCGCCGTTGATTGCGCAATGGCTGCTGTGCACCAATGTCAGGCGACACAAGCAACGAATTGAACGACTTATTGTTGCTATTGAAACTTCCTAGCAATTGGTTGGCTGCACTTATCAAGCTGGCTTCACTAACACTGTCAGTGCTGGTCGATGGCAAGGGTGACGTTGCCGATGAACTGTCAGGTGACGATTGAGCTGCCGCCAAATAAGGTGCAATCTTGTCAACACCACCCAATGATTGAATTAAAGTCAACAATTGTAGCAAATCTTGTGCTTGTTGTTGCTGATTTTTGCTGCCATTGGCGCTATTCAAATTGTCGTTGGCATTGTGAGTTGACGAATCTTGCCCAGATGGCGAGCTGGCTGTGTCATACGGTGGCACAGTCGACGCCGCTTTCAATTGATTTGCAATCACACTGGCAAAGTGTGGATTTTGCAACATGCTAGCCACTAATTCATTGATGTCACTTGTGACCGCTGTCTGTGGAGCGCCTGTTGTTGCTGGCGCCAGTGTGGTGGTGGTAGTACTTGTTGTAGTTGTCGTTGGTGGCGGCGTTGTGGTGGTAGTAGTAGTAGTTGTGGTTGTCTTTGACGGCCTTGACGTGCTTGATTTCTTTCGTGTTGGTGTGCTCGACGAATCGGATTTGGATGACTTCTGTTTGCATTGAACGTTCTCCGAATAATCGCAACCTTCGGTCTTCGTGCTGAAAAATAAGCCAGACGGACAAGTGAATGCATGCGCCACAATGCCCAGATTGGCTGGTCCGCTATCTAAACACCAGAAGTATTTACGGCAATCTTTTGGGTTGGGAAAGAATCCTTCGTCTTTACAATCGAACGCTGCGTTTGGCTCAGGTGTCGTTGGCACCTGAGCGCCTGAAGCTAAATTCCTCACTAAACTTTGAGAAGATTCCGCTGCTGATGTGGTCTCAAGCGATTCGTCCGATTCATCGGCACTCGTGACTGGCTTCGGTGTGGTGGTTGTACTCGTTGTGGTGGTTGTTGTGGTTGTTGTTGTCGTCGTTGAAGTAGTCGTGGGACGCGGTGGCCTTGTGCTAGGAATATTAGCACCTAAGGCCTCCAGGACAGTGTCTCTCACAGCCATAATAAGAGGATTCTGTTGTTTAGAGCTAGAGCATGAGCCCCGGAAATCGTCATTGTCCAATGTCCAAATCATAACACCACCCAAACGATTCTTGATGACATATTTTGTCTTGGCCACAGCCGATTCAAGATCATCATAGCTGACCCATTGATTGCCCTTGTATGCAATCGGGCCCTGAACATCCTTGTGTTGTTTGCTGACCTTCCAATTGTCTGATTCGATCTTTTGGCAAATCTCATAATAAGCCAGGTAACCTGGCTCACGTGTTGCTGGTCCCGCTTCACCTGGACCTTCGGCGCTCGCTCTCAAACCGTGAGCACTCGAGCTGTCGTTGATGTCTTCCTCGGACAAAGGCTCGCTCAAAGTGTAAGAACGACCGTAGGTTGGCACTCCGACAACCAATTTGCTTGGATTGGCCCCCTGATCAATGTAATATTGTACTGTCCACTGTACATTCAATCGATGCGACGAATCATACAAACTCGTGCCGGTCATTGGTTTCATCGGAGCATGATGATTGGTTTGTTTGTCGGCCGCTGTATAATAATCGTATGTCAACAAATTCATAAAGTCAACGTTCCTGTTGTCACCAACGAATATAATTAGATTCGACAGAAATATTAGAATAAAAATATTAGATCAAGTGATATTGTAAGTATAAACTGAATGATGTTGGAGAGTTATGGTTCGTCAGCATATCACACAGGCTTCGGTGCTCATCGTCCGAGTGCAACCATTGTTCGGTTTTAATCGAGACAGTGCCACGCGTATAGTGTTCAAGTGATCTGCTCGTATGGTGTCAATGCTATAATTCGCTCACTAGGGGCTCGCTACGACGAATCAACGTGACTGTTTGTTAGTTCACACCTCGACCTCCAGGGGTTTCTTAAGCAGAGTGGAAGGGTGAACAAACATAACTCGCTTCGATATCTATACACGTGCTGTATATCAATGCATTTCATCAACCGAGACACATGTTAATATGATACACATATAGTTTGTTTTCGCTTAGAGAGCTCAATAATAATGTGAAAATATTTAGAAAAAAATCATAAGAAGATAATAGAGGGTAACAGAAAGAGAGTGAAAGCGTACTCTCGGAATCGGACATCATGATTGCGAGCAATATTTTTTGACCAGCTCAACTCGTATCGAATTTCTTGAATGCTTTGTCGATGATAAATTAGCTATGGTCATATATAGTGGGCTCGGGCGTGAAATCAAATACAAACATCACGGCGTACAAATATTAATGAACAGGCACCAATCATAAAGGCAAAGAAACTAGCAGAAGCAAGAGAGAAACAAAATCTGAACGGCACCATAAAGCGAAGCAGCATGCTGTGTATTGTTTGTTATCTGCCATCGATGTCTCTTTATGCAACAGGTTTGTTATCATCATTTTGCTTGGATAAATGGAACTGACCAACATGGCGTAGCACTGCCACTTCACTCTTAATGTATCTGTGTACAGTCCATTTGGGAAGACACTGCTTTTTACATGCGATGCATGTACCTCGACAAATTTCTTGACAGAGGCAGAGCTCTCTGATATTTCAGCTAGCAGTTGAATGATATCATTGTTGATGTATATGCAAACTGTTTATGCAAATGATTGTGAGCGTTTATTTGCAACACGAGAAACTCATGAGCAAAGTACGATGGCAGAATACTGTGTTGCAATGTGATTATAAGCACTAACAAATATCACAAATTCATATTTGTTCACTCATTTGTTTGTGAAGCAAACAAAAATGTTTCGATACACAAATGCACGATTGTGCTTCAATCAATAATCAATAGATTTCTATTTCGTTTAATACGTGAATTAGTTATGCACAAATCACAGTGCGGGATTACAAGAGTATGTCCAGTGAAAGGGAGTTGAATTTGAACACAAGTAATCAGTTTGCTATTACTTGTGTTATAAACAACAGCAGAACTTCACAAACAGTTAGCTGTTGAATAGAACCTTGAGAATCAACTGACCCATGAGTTAAGTTGAAAGCAACGTGAAAGCAATAACAGCGGCAGGAGCATTGGAGATTCATCATTATCAGTCGCACATGGACCAGTATCATGGACATGCCAGCATCGTCACTACATCGTGCTTTATCGTGAATTAGATAGTAATGAGGTCTATGTGTGTATGTGAATAATACACACAATAACAGCAACAGCAGCAACAACTATTGATGCGGCAGTTTAAACAAAGGCGGTCAGGTGTAAGCAAGCACACGACCAAGTAAACAAAGTGGTGAAGGGAAAGAAAGCTTCTCTTTCATTTTCCATTCTATGTCTCGATGTGTTTTTTTGCTTCGCTTAGCTACACATAAATGCGTGAGTATCTGCACGAATGATTTAGTGCGCGTATACGGAAAGAAAAGAGTTGTTAAGGAAATGAATGAATGCAAAAAGCGCATGAGGGGAGGACAAAACAAATAGAATGCTATGAACATTGCTGCTATCGCTCAGATCGCTACTGAAATCTAAATAATATTGTATCACAATCGCACTTATTCATTTCGCAATGAAAGCAGCATCGCGATGGATCAGGTTTATAGTGCCGCTCTAAAAAAATAAGTTCATAATTTTGTTAACTGTATGGGTGTGTAGTAAAGATGGCAACAATGATATTGTCAACGTGTACTTACTCTGATATTGATGCCACATCGAAACCGTTGTCAATGTTGTCCTGACCAGCCGGCATTGCTATCGACAGCAGTAGCTTCGACGAAGTGGAGCTATTCTCTTTATCAAAAGCTTGCCTTAATTCCTGTAAACAAACAAATAGGGAGAAGAAAGCCGAGACAAATAAATAAAAAAGCGGAAGTTAATAAAATGACTCCCCCATATAATGGTAGTGAATAAAATTGGTTTAGATTAGGGAGAGTGCTCACCTTGATAAGTTGTGCATAGTTGGGTTTGTCGTTCGGTGAGCTACCATCTCGAAAGGCTGGATATTCCCAGTCAAGATCGATACCATCGAAATGATGTTCGCGCAAAAATCTCAACGTACTTTGAATGAAAGTAGCACGATGTTCGGGAGATGCAACTAGCTTTGAGAATCTGTTGAAATGATTTAATGAGCACGGCAGAGATTTGCATGCAGTCGAACAGTTGTCAAGAGTTAGTTAGTTGGCATTGAAATTTCAAGTGTCGGTCGACAGTGATTCGGTGACAGTTAGTTTACATATAGTAAGTAGTAAAAGGCGTAAAAGGAGTAAAAGAAGAAGAAGAAGTAGCGGCAGTACGTGCAGCATCAAGGTTATGAAAAAAATGTCAATCAAAAGAGGAAATGATCAGTTAGAGTATATTAATTTCATTTCTTGTAAGTGAACGGCATCATTATTCATGTTAATGTTCCCAGCTCGGCTTACCTGGTGCTACCTTCGTTCCAGCCACCGACAGCGATCATCGTCTTCAGTTGCTTGTTGTGTTGTTTTAATGCAGTGAATTTCTTGTAACCAGACTGTGTAATGTCGTTGTAAGTATCAAACGGTTTCAGTTCGAATTTGCTTGATAAACCGGCAAACGCATAAATGACATGAGTACATAGAAATGGATTGATGTTTTCGGGCATAAATTTGGCCAAACTTGGCCTGTACACACTCCACGAGCCCAGGTAGCACACAATTATTGGATCGTAAGGCGGTGGCGGTGGCGACGACGCCTGCTGTTGGTGTCGATAACGATTAGAGAACGACGAACGTTCTTGTCTTGAAATCACTGTTGGCCATCATAATTATCAGCATCATTATTGACGCATTGATACATTTACACGATAATCGACGAGAGTGTTGGACGAAAAAATCAAAAAATATCGTTTTGTTTTTGTGTGTGGGATTAGTATTAGCAGCAAGCTGGAGTTTCAAATTTTATGTCTGTTTCTGCCATTCATCATTCTATCACTGTGCAATAGGCCACGGTCAGACTGTAATAGATCAGACCAGGCGTAGATCAACAATTCAGATCAGCAAATTTACTCTCATACTTCTATTCCTGATTCCACTGTAAGAGTGAGGGAGTCGTTTTTTCATTGCATTCTAGAGAAAAAAATCATTCATTTCTTTCAGCATTGTTTTTTTTCTCAATGAATTATGATTTTGATGGATCGTTGGACGAACACTAGAATTATAGTTAGACATCGTCATTAGCATTCCTATTCTTGCAAACTCACCTGGATTGTTGTCGTATGCTCCGAGCGACTCGCTCGATGCTTGTGTGTCACCCGACGCCAACGCAATCATAGTATCTGACGGCATCAAACTCAACGCTTCGTGGCTCGACGAGCCCACCGATGATTCCCATAATTCGTCAACGCTAGCTGTGCTGTTGTTATTGCTCAATCGTGCTTGCTGTAATGCAGGCGATGAGGCGGAATCTTTTGTCTTGGACAATGAAGCTGCGGTGGAAGTATTGTCACGTGTCGTCAATGTCGGCGTGGTTGTGATCGCAGCTGGTGTGGTTGCACTTGGTGTAGCTGCTGTTGGTGTGGGTGATGTTGATGCTGTCATGGATGCTGTTGTCATTGTCGCTTCTGGCACTGAAGCCGATTCTGAAGTTGAAACATTTTGAAGAGACATTGTGTCTGATTTCATGACTGTTGCTGGCGCTGGTGATGATGATGCTGATGGAGCATCTGTGGCATTGGTTGTGCCAGGAGTTATTGTTGACTGCTCAGGTTGCATAAAAATCGGTTGCTCGGTCAAGGTTATTGTGGCTGGCTCGTCGTCCATCATTGTGGCTATGACAACCGAATGATTGGCCGCTAGCGTTGCCACCACCACAATAATTGCTACAGCAATAGGCATCAATTCCATCATTGACAGTGATGCACGACTTTTTGCATATCGACAAAACAATATATGTCTACTGCTGTTGGTGCTGTAATTGTTAGTAGTGGTGTTTCTGTTACTATTGTGTAAGTACATGCTTGTGGTATGCCGTCGCCTTATGGTCGATCGACGATGTTTGCTGTTACTCGCTGATAATTCTTTGGCACTTGGATTGCTTGAGCTAACGCCGGCGGTTTCGCCTGCCGACGATAAGGACATTGTGGCACTTAGCACTGTGTCACAATGTGTCGACATCGAATGACACTTAATTTATGATGATTCTATCATAACAAACAACAATGTTGATAACTGATATTCTTCAATAACATATAACAAGAATTTGTCTCATTTTCTTCCAATAAATTGCTGACAATATTGACTGTGCCTGACTTAACTTGTGACTCAACTTTTTAATATTCTTATTCAAACATATTGATGTTGATTCTTCTTCTTCTTCTCCCTGTGCAAAGTTAGTTCAACTTTCACTAATTTTGATTCACCTGTTACACTTCACTTGTTCAGTGTGATGTGATCTGATAGAACTGCTGCTGACTAATTGCTAAATATTCAGTGCTACATTATGAGCATTAGTGCAATACATGCGCAATTTGTAATCGTCAAATGTGAGTGTGTTGGTGGCATACACACATGCAAAAGAAGAAGAATATATCAACAAAAACTCTCACTTCGCTCACTTGCTCACTTGCTTGTCGCTTCTATCTTTGGCTTTGGCGCACTCGCTGGCTTGCTTGCTTATTAACTTGCTTGCATTGATGCCTGGCTGTCTAAAGCTAGGAAAAATTACTGAGGTTCAAACTATAAGCTTTAGGTAGAAGTTTGAGTCGTGTTTATGTGGTAAGTGTGGCTACATGACCGCCGGTCGACTTTCAACAATTGCAACTCACTATGCTGTGAGCTTCGTCTTCAAACTGCGAACTGAGAAATGAAAACTTTCTTTCTGTAGCTCCGTTGGCCACTAGCTGCCGCAGATGCAGTCGTTGCAATGATGTTTAGTCTTAATTATCGGCGAGATCATTCACTATTTGTCGTCTCAACAGCGTTCTTCGTTTCTCGTACTTCGTCATACGCGATATCTAAAGAGAGAGAGAGAGAGAGAGAGAGAGAGAGAGAGAGAAAGGACGAGCGAGCCAGCAAACTATCAACAGCGGCCGCGCATGCAACGACTGCTTGCCCTACCGTTGTCGCTACTGCTCGATTGTTAGTTGTTAGTATCACGGCCGGTGCTAAATTGGCTTAAATCGTACGGTATTTGTGTGTTGATTGCGCTTCCCGAGTTGTTGTTGTTGTTGTTGAATATGTGCGTGCGTCACAATAATAGTGAGTGAGAGATTCTAATTCGCTGATGCTGTTGCTCGCTATTAATACTTGCTGCTGATGGTCAGTAAGACAGCTGTAATATGTAGTGCTTCTTACATCAGCGCGATGAACATAGAAGGCCAAACAAACTTGGACAACAAAAAGTTAGTGAGAGACTCAAAGCAAAATTATCGGCAAGTCGTTCTTCGGCGCCACTGGTGGCACTGATGCTGGCGTCGTTGTCGTGGATAAGGGGCGTCCACTTGTTGTCGCTGTTAGATTATGCTGTGCTGCACTATGTTGAACAGCTTGCCAGTCAGCGAAGGCACTCAGCTGAAATTGCACCTGATCTAGCTGTCTGGAATCCATAACAGGCATCTCAAGCAAGCAGGCCGTTACTAGCTGCTGGCAATGCCAACCTGTTGCCCTTCTCATGCCTCTTCTTCTTTTTTCTCCTTGCATTCAAGCATCCATTCGTAGCTTAACAGATATTAGGTGAGTGAGTGAGTGCGCGCTTGTATCCTTGTAACTTTACATACACATGTCAGTTTTGCCCAGTGCGACTGTTAGCTAGCGACGAGTGCACATGCAAAGGTGAAGCAAGCGAGCGAGCAATGCTCAGATTGGAGGAGCGAAAAAAGAAGAAAACAAACTTGTGTTTCTCTCTCTCTCTCTCTCTCTCTCGCATGTTCGTCAGTCTCACATTCTTGTTGTTTTATTTCCATATGCGAATGAAAGAATGTTCATTACAGTTTATACAACTATTATGATGAACTTCACTATAACATGAATTGCATTGCACACTGAATGTGAGCTTTTTCATTGCATTTCATACATTTTAACATTGCAACATTTGTCTAATGTTCCATAACGCCAACTCAACTCTACATTCGACATTGATATTATTATTGTGAGCAGCCAGACGAGTGCTGTGTGTTGCCTGCCTTTTAGTGGTTTCTCTTTCTCTCTCATTCATTCTGGGCTACTATACTCCCACAAGTAACTTGAGAGATTTTAAGTCTTTCATTCTTTCTCAACTTACACTCTTCAAGCTTAAGGTTTTCAAACTTATAAATGCTCTCAGAGCTCACGCTTACGAGGTCAAAGGAGCCATCCTAAGGTCGACCTAACCTCAGCAAGTAGTGAGTGAGTCGATGATTTTACTTATCTCTCAATGATGTTCATAGCTAACATTGATGACTTCAAAGAAGTATCAATGGAATTGCCCAGTCAGTGTGTCAGTGACCGTGAGTTAGACAGAGAGTCGACTAAATAGACATTCTTTACTCGTTTATGGTTTATCACACACGCACGCACACATGCACACACACAACAATGAAAGTTAAACCAAGGGCTCACGTGTGTCAGTCGTGTGTCCGGCACACACAGGCATCGAAGGTGCACACAACTGATGAAAGTCTTGGCGACGAACTATTGTGGTGATTAAAATCACGCAACACCGCGAACTTAGCAGTAATTGTCCAACAACGACTTCAATAGGAATATCCAGGCGCCCACCTTGACTTTTGGAAAGAGTTTTGCACCGAGACTGAGAGAACGTGAGTATCACCTGACGAAAGCAGCCCAAAGCTTAGAGATTTTGGTCGGGCTGTCGTTGTGTGATCCGACGTCTATTCGCTTGTTCGTTCACTCATTCGTTGTGAAGAGCTAGCAATTGTGCAAATTGAGGTCGAGCTCGCTGTGCTCGACTTGGCGCTGAGATGCATACACATCGCTATTCTACCGACAACAGAGACAGGACAGTTCGCTAACAACACCACTGTCCGGTTGCACACACGCTGCCGTTGTTGTTACTGTTACTGTTATAACACTTGTTGTTGTAGCTATAAACAACAACAACAGACTAACAGCTAACGGCGATGACTGAGCTTATTATTGTTAGCTTGCCGCTAGAGAGCTATTGTGGAGCTTCCCGGGACGACCATGCCACGACACGACACGCTACCTCATGACAGAACGCGGCTATCGTTAACCATTTGCAATTGGCACTTGTACAACTAGCTTAGCGGCGTTTAGCTTAACTCATAGTAACCGAGCCATCGACACCAGACAACTGAACTGAACTGAAGCAAAGTATTAGCAGTTGCTATTGTTGCTCTCGTTCATCATTTGCGTGCGCCATTTCTCCTTCTTCTTCTTCTTGTTAAAGCCATTTCTTTTCATCGTCTCCGTTTTCTTACTCTCATACTTTTCGTTCTTTTCTTCCTCTCTTTTGTTCAATCACTAAAGAGCTCGACGCAGATAACTTCGACAAGTTTGCTCACACACACAAAATGCATATTTTTCTTCTCACCGGCGCTTGTTAGTCAACACCGTTAGCACACTCACACATGGCCGTAGCGAGCGGTCTTGCCAGACCACGCCTGCACAACACAAACGGCCAGGACCGACGTCGCGTGTCGTGTCCTAATTCGGCGTAACAAACTTTCTTCTAAGATTGCCGACTGAAATTTTGATTCTTCTCATCGTCAATTGATTGAAATCCTCTTTAAAATAAACATCTTACAAATTACAAGTTAAATAGCGTTAGCTATTTAGCGAACAAAGAGGCCACCCGTGCCCACGAACAGAATCTAAGCAGCAGCAATGGCAGCAGCAATGGCTAAGAGCGCCAGTGGCCTCTTTCAAATCGATCAGTGGAAGCGACGATATAGATGCACTCGACGATTGAATGAAAGAATGAATGAGTGAAAAATTGGGAATAATAAAAGTACGTAGGATGTTGAACGATCAAGCGAGTGTGTGTGTGTGTGTGTGTGTGTGTGTGTGTGTGTGTGTGTACTTGCAACAAAC